>MU748985.1:97015-125813 GCA_026770625.1 Nicotiana glauca
AAATAAAAAGAAAATGAACTGAAGAAATTGTGAAAAATGAAATGAACCGACTCCAAAAGAGCAGGAATATAATCCCCACTCCAATAGTATGTGAGCATAATTAATCTTGTAATTTGGAATTTGGCAAATGGAAGGACCGTACAACAGGCAAGAACTCTCCGGCACGAGATAAATAATACTCATTAACAGTCGGCCCAAGTTTGTATCTAAGATACAGAAATGAAAGAATGCACTAACCTATTAATTCTAACTGATCATTATGTAGAAATTCTATAAAAGGGAGGACGCCGGGTTTAAACTCGCTTCTCTTTTTCTGTTGAATATCTGATGATTGGTCGTACTTGCTACTTCCTTTGGTCACTCCCTAATCGCCCAGCTATAATCGCATACTCATAGTTTCTAATCAATAATTTCGCTCGTACCAATAGGAACTAGTTAACAAAAGATAGGGCATGGTAATGATACAGACCAAAGGCTTCGACTTGGCTAAAATATATCTTATGAATAGGCAGGAAATCCTTTAATTCCTCCAATCATCCTTTGCTAAACAATATTTTCCAGCAGACAAGTAGTACAACACAACACCAAGCTACTTCTGAGGACGAAGGATATGGCCAAATTCGAGTAACAGGTGATTTTCCCGCTGAAAATAAAAAAGTTATACTGAAATAGCAGAGAAGCTATGACAACAAACATCATCACAAAACAATTCATGTTAGCCAAGACAGTTTCCAAAAGCAGAAACCATGAGTCACCAGACGAATATGGAGTATGGACACACAAGTTACGTTTTATGAACATGCACCGCAAATATCTTTATATAACTAAATAATTATCATAAGCATCAAACTCCTAACCTGATAAAAATGGTAAGTAATCTGTCAAAACTACACTGAGAGTGTAAAAAATCTTTACACTGTCAGTTTATATAACTTAAATCCTTCTTTTATTCTTTTTCCTCTTCTTCTTAACTCTCCAGGATCAACAGCGATTCCTACTTACACCTTGTAATTCGAACCCCCGACTGACCAATTAGTAGACAGTTTGCAAAAGGGGAAACCATAAAATTGTTACCACGGATATCACAGAAACAAAAGAAGGAACCAAGATTTCAAGTCAGTACCTTTTAAGTCACTGATACCAAATCAACAATTGTATTAATCAGTAGGTGGGCAATACCACAAACACTTAGTGGGTGACAGTAACTTAGTACGAAATATTAATATAACAGATTGTTCAACCATACCTACGGCCAAGATAGATCGGGAAAAAGGATTGGACATACCAGGAGCAGGGCCACCAGGAGTTGAGCTGCAATTACAAGTGAAAGAGTGTGCTTTTGCCGAGGTGGTGAGCTTGATATTAAGGGAAGAGAAAGGATGGGTAGTTGGAAAAAGAACAGCAGAAGAATTCCATGAGCAACAACGTAGGAGCCGAGGTTTAGATCGAGGAGAATAAAGTAGAGAGGAAGCTGAGGATGCTGTAACAAATCCACTCATATTTCCTCTTTTCTTGGAAGATTTCACTTCCGGATCCGATTGATTGATTCTCCTACTTTCTGGTGCTCTACTATTTTATTTCTATAACTTCCAAAATTATCTTTTTCTTTTTCCTGGAAGATGGAATTTATTGGGAAGAAAGATTAGGTGAAATTAATTTATTTTTCTCAATTAAAATTTAGGTATTGAGGAATTATATAGAAAGCATTTTTTTCCTTGTCTTTTTTACGAATCTAGTATTATTTGGAAAGACTCGAACAAAATTTGTTTTATCACAGTTTTTCAGTCATTTGAAAAATATTTGAGCTAAAAAAGTTTGTGATCATAGTACTTTTCATGTAGTATTATTTATAGAATGTCTGTGATTTAGAGTACTTTTGGATAGCTTCCAAATATATACTACTATAAATTTTAATTTTGGATTTATGGAGTACGTTTAAAGTTAAAATAGTGTATAAAGTTCAATATGAATTACCCCATATTAGAATTTCAAACTTCAAAGTATGAGGTTAAGTAGAATGCATGAAAACCTTTTATGCTTCTTTCAACTTCTCTATATATGTTTGTTTATCATGTTCTGGGTGAAAGCATTCCCCTCTACAAGGCATAACTTAGATTTTCACAACGTGTGACTTTAGGACTTCATTTAGATTTCTTTCTCTCCTATGAATAAATCAAATAATTGCCTAATTGCTAATATGGTCATATATCTAAAATGCAAAATACATAAAGCACCCCCTTTAAGTTGTCCCCCAACGATCATTTGGACACCTCAATTGAGACCTTTTTCACTTAAACATTTCACGTGACTAAAAAGTGAACTCAATAAATACCCGACCTCACCAACCCCCTTCGCGCGTGTGTAAGTAATCCCAACAGTAATGTAACGGATTTTTTTTGTGAAATTTCAAAAAAAATCCTTAATGAACTCCCTAATTTAAATACCCAAACCCAACCCTAAAAATTTATTTCACTTCTCTCACCTCTCCGGCCGTGTATATCTTCTTCCTCTCTAGCAAATCATCAAAATTTCTTTTCTTCTCTCTCTCTACTTCTTCTATTTCAATGGAACCTGTTGTTAATTGCAAATGTGGCCAAATTGCTCCTTTAAAACTTTCGTGGTCAACCATTTAATCTGGGCAGAAGATTCTATGGCCGTAGATTTGGGAAAAGCTCACGATTTTTTTCGTTGCTATAATGTTGAATTGTCTGAACACTATACCAAAGTCATGTATGAATTATTAAAGAGGGTAAAAAATCACGAAGAAGAAAAATCGAAGTTGATAAAGAAATAAAGAATTTTGTTACGGCTGCTTGTAATTGTAATTATGACTTGGTTTTTGAGGGAATCTTCTACTATTTAGGTGTATGGTATATGTATAAGGGTATGTAACCCCATTTACTTTACTACAATGTTATTTCTGATTTATATCCAATGTTGCATATTCAATGTAGTTGAATTTTATTATGTGTGATGAACTTTTCAATTATCAAATATGTTTTAGTTTCTGCAAAAAAAAATTAGACTGCTGAAGCAAAGGTGGACTAATCTGATCTCATAATAGCAAAAATTATACTACCAACAAAAGCAGGTTGAATAATCTGAAATATACTTAACTAACAAAAGCAGGTTCATATACATCCCATACGAAAGTAAGGTTCATACATATGACCAAATGACCAACATTAGTAGGTTCAAAATACTTCACAAAATATGGTTCATATACATGACCAACAAAATATAAGAAACTCCTTCCTTAATTTGACTTTGACAAGAGTCAACTGGTATAGATGAAGTAGAGGTTCCAACTTTAATCTTTATGTTGGAAACTGTAGCATCCCTTTGCTTTTGCAGTTGGTTCCCTGTCACAGCTATATTCCCTTTCCACTTGAGACGATTTGGTCTAAATCTAAGATCTACATTAATTTGTGCATCATTCATCAAGTTTGCACCGGTTGAAATAACTCTTTCACTTGTCCTACCAGTCTAGAAAATATACTTAGTCAGTAATGAATCATGTAGAAGAATAAGGATAGATAATACAATTAACTTATATTGGATAATACTTCTCACTGGTAGTGGCAGAAATAGATGCACCAGATGTAACAGAACCAACAACTGATCTTCCACCTCTTCCCCCACAACCACTTCCTACAGTTCCTCTACCTCTTACTGATGGTGTGTTCCTTCTTATCTTTGATGTTTCAGCACACAAGGAAGATGAGGCCTTTGGAGTTTAGGTTGTGATAGTTGATGCACCTGCAACTTGGGTTGTATTACTATGACTACCGGCTTGTGTGTTTGATTGTGTTGTTCCATTTGACATTCTCGATTGTGTGCTTGTTTGTCCCTAGTATATGATTTCTAAGTCATTAATCAAGTATTATGAAAAATGAAAATGATGAAAACAAATTGAATTGAAAGCAATCAAACTTATATTTAAACTGCATACTGACTTGTTTTGACCAACTTGATGGCAAATTGAACATGACATCTTAGCACCCTTCTTTGACAGTCCCCCCCACTTCTTTGGTTCATCTTTGTCCTTTCTTTTGCATTTTTTAGCCTACCAGGCATTGTTTTAACTTCAGGAGGCTCAATTGATGGATTGGTAGACTCGTTCCTCATTTGCATACTTAAAATTAGCCGAATATAGTATTGGTAAGCAGCCAGGAAAGTGCCTTTCCTATACCAGTGTTCAACATAGTCTTTTTATTCCTTCCCAAAATTATAAAAGGTACATATTGCATGTTGACATGGTATACCTCTTAATTGCCATAATCTGCAGCTGCATTCTCTTTTTTGTATATCAACGGTTTGTCGATAAATGCCTTCATTCACTTCAAATCCAGTGTCAGCATTCCACTGTACTTTCAACTTCCTTTCTATTTCCTTGTTTTTCTCTAAAACTATTCTTGCCATAGGTGATATATTAGAAGCCCATGTTTCAACAAACATGATCATATCAACTTGCCTACTCATCATTTTTTGCCTAATTTCTTCAAGCATAGTGATGACAGATTTATGCCTATGACTTAATATACAGGAATTAAATGTTTCACACATGTTGTTTTCTACAACATCACATCTAACCTTCTCATTGAAATATACCCTGCACCAGTATTCTTTATCATAGGAAAGTAAATTTTCACAAATACCATTTTCTAATTCATCCAATTTCTTTTCTTCTCTTAACTTTACCTGAAAAGGAGCCTTAG
Organism: Nicotiana glauca; assembly: GCA_026770625.1. Taxonomy (NCBI): domain Eukaryota; kingdom Viridiplantae; phylum Streptophyta; class Magnoliopsida; order Solanales; family Solanaceae; genus Nicotiana; species Nicotiana glauca. The sequence goes on from MU748985.1 coordinate 101,734, forward strand.
CACATCTCCAAAATTGCTTCCTTCTCTCCTCTCCCCTCCAAGAATTCTGCCAGTTTGCCCAAATATGTCTTGCACACATTCTTCTTTCGGCATGAGGTAGCAAATCAGCAACATCAGATGACAGTCCCCTAATAACAATAGCAGCAACATGCAATATTAGTGAGATACAACAACAACATCAATAATAATGATAACAAACAAACAACATAATAAATGAATTGCAGTACCTTTAGCATGTCAGACATGACTGTTAAATCTTCACCATTCGTCAACTCTAAATTTGTTTTGAGATAGTTGATGAATCAACTCCATAAATGTGTAGTCTCTTGATCTACCAAAGACCAAGCAATGGGATACATCTAATTATTTCTATTTTTTCCAATAGCCACTAATAATTCATCTTTGCAAGCTCTCTTTATGAAACAACCATCAAAACATATGATTCTTCTACAACCTGCCATCTATTTGTTCTTCATAATCTCAAAGCATACACAAAAATATTTAAACAGATGTTTCCCAGGAACTATTTCTGTATCAGTTTTCACCCAACATGAACTTTCAGGATTGGTGGACTTAATCATGTCAGCATAGTCCAGCAACCTAGAAAATTTAAGGTTCTAGTCACCTATAAACTGACTAATTACCTTCATCTTGGCTCTATATACAAGTGATCTTCCTATATACAAACCTCATTTAACCCTTATAACCTCTTGCAACTCATGCGTTGTGATGTTTGGAGTTGAGATGATTCTATCTTGGAGCTTTCTTACAATATACTTGGTTGTGCAAAGTTTGTTCTTGTTCTTTATTAGGCATTTATGGATAGGTATATAAGTCTTCACAGTAAAGTTCCCTGAATCCTTATTCTTACTAGCAAATATTTGCCACTTACACTTAGCTACTTTATCTTTCTCATTAGGTCTAAGCTTTAAAGACATTTTATATTGAATATCATAGTCAGTAATAGCTTTCCTAAAATCTTCTGCATTATCAAAGATTATTGATGATAGGCTATAATTATGTATTTTAATTGCTTATTACACTCTAATTTATTGCGTTTTAATTGAGTTTGAGCTTTAATCGCTAGTGTTTTGCACTAATTGTGCATTTTATGCCTTATAGGAGTGATTTCGAGCTATGTAGATGTTATGGAATTAATTCAAGTAATTTGGAGCTTTGAAGTCTGAGTAAAAGCCCAAGGAATTAAGACGGGATCTTGTTTGGGGAGTAACAGATGATAATTAATAATGAATAAAGAATTGAGTAGGCATATTGCACATAATCTAGTAAAATACATATAACGTTTCGCTCAGAACTCCATTTTGGCTCCACAATATATGGTTGGAAAGCTAACTCAAAGAGATACAACTTTTATTTATTACTTTTTTCCAAATTCATAACAGAACAGGGTGAAAAGTATGCGTCAAGTGCACAGCCGCGCCCGTCAGGTAGAATAAAAATGGATATGCGCGGTCCAACCGCAGCTGCGCACGTCATGTTCAGGAAAAGTGTCTTTTTCGTGTAGGAGAAGGTATAATTATTTGGGCCCGACCCTACTTGGTATATATATAAAAAATGGCATTTTAAAGACCTTGGACATATTTTTGACATAATTTAGACCTAAGGAGGCTAAGGAGACAGGGGATTTGACATAAGGAGTCAAGAACATACTGGGAGCAAGGCGGAGAATTCTTCCACGAGTTTTTCACTTCCTTCTTCCTATTTTTATTATTGGTTATGAATTCTAGTATTGTATTTTTGCATACTATTATGAATAGCTAATTCATTTTTTAGGGTTTTGATGGAACCTTTTTGTAAGATAAATACTTGTTATATTTTTATATAATTGAGCCGTTGGATTTCTCTACTTGTTCAACTACGTATTTGTTGTTGTTAATTGAATGATCATCAATTGACTGTGTCTATTTAGTGTGTAGTGCTTCTCGAGAGAGAGAGAGAGAGAGAGAGAGAGAGAGAGTACATATTTAGGTAGTTGTTGAACAACGTCACTCCTAATGTATGCGAGAAATCATTACAGTTGGTTTAAATGAGGTTTAGAAATAATAAAGCCTTAACGTGGTCATAATGAGTGGTTAGATAAAGCCAACTAGCGTAGTTCAAAAAAATATATCTAGTAAATTATTGTAGTTGCTCGAGAGAGAATTACGACACCTAAAGTGCTCACGATCAGTAGAGAATACATCGGCAAAATTGTAGGGAACGTAGTTGTAATATTTCCGACAATTGAGAAAATCATAACTCTAGACCTCCTTAATTTAGTCTCCAACCCTTTGTCTCATTAGTAGATAATTTTACCGATTTGTAGTATTTGCTAGTTAATTAGTTAGAAATATAAATCTCAATCTGTATAATTTAAAAAATTATTCAAACTTGTATTCTTAGTGATATTAAATAGATATAGCTAAAGCCTTAGTTCTCTGTGAGATTCGACTCCGGATTTTTAGACCGAGTTATATTTGCAGCGATCGCTTATCCTTTTTAGGAGTAGAGTTGGGCGTGATCGATCATGCCCAACTCAAACAGAGGAATTTTAGCATCAAGGTCATACTTAATCTTTTGACTTCTTCTTATAGGAGGAAGATTAACACCAAGTTCAGCAAGTGGATCTAACTCTTCATCACTGTCTATACTCCCAACATCTGAGCTGTCCAAATATTCTTCGTCCCCTCCTAGCTTTCCAACATATTTATACTTCTTATTTATCCCTATATCTTCAAACCCCTTATCAATTCCAGCCTCACCAAAGATTACCTCTTCTGTAAAAACAGGTTTTTTCCTCTGTTTCCTCTTACTTTGTGATCCAACATCATTCATATGTTTCTTCGGCCTATTTCTCTTTACTTCCCTGGCAGTATTCCTCACAGATCTTAACTCATCATCTATCTCACTGTTATCTTCACCAAAAATCTTCAAGGTCATCTTCACCAAAAATCTTCAAGATCATCTTCAAGAGTTGTATCTGTTTCATTTGTGTTGTGATGCTCTGCAACTACACACTCTTCAACATTTATAACCTCGTTTGAAAATATAACCCTAATTTTTTTGTATTTATAACACTACCCTCAACGGTATTTACTTCTATATCCTCAACCATACTTACTCCAATACCCTCATCAACATTCACTCCAGTACCCTCATCAACAGTTACATTAATACCCTCATCACAATTTACACCAATTCCCTCATCAATATTTACACTAATGCCCTCACCAACATGTACACTAACCCCTGGACCACCCTTAATTTTTGTATTAGTTGTAGCTTGGTCACTATCGCCAACCTGTGAGGAAGGCAAATATCCACAGGTACATCCTCCTCCACAACCTCTAAATTATCTATTACATGACTCACATAGACATCAAAGAGATCCCCATCCTTCGAGTCCTTAATCAAATTTAGTAGTTGATAGTCAGTTTCAATTGGAAAGAACTTCTGAATTTTAGGACATTGAACAAAGAACCCACCAACTGAGTTGTAGCGCATTTCATGGTTTTATTTTGTGTAAGACACAAGCTCGGGCAAAGAGAAAAGGTCTTTGTCCACCACATGTCCTTTTTTTTGCCCTTCCCCACATTCTTTTCATCAATAAAGTGATCCCCATAATGAAAAAAAATACTAATATATTCGTCCATGTGACTCGGTACTGAAAATGACTAGAGAAAACTAGTCAATATTCCCTGACCTTTTCAAATTTTCAGAAGAAAAAAAACCCTAATCTAATAGCACTGTAACAAACATATAGCCATAAAATACAAAAATGCATGATCTAAACATACCTTTATGCAATAATCGAAGCCACTTTACAGCTCACTCTCCTTTTCACAAAACTCCACTGTTAGAACCCCCAGGACGACCTTCCTTCAGGTGATAAATTTTGAACCATTAATCAATTCGAACAAACCATGACTAATCTTACTTAGTAAGTGAAAGAAATATTTAATTTTGCAAAAAAAAATGCCAATTGAGCCAAGCTCAATCGAAGAGATGAAGGTGGGTGAAATTCAGTGTGTGAGTATGTGTGTGTGAGAGAGAGACAGAGAGAGAAAGAAAGAGTAGACGGAAGAAACGATGAAATTAACCTTTATGTTTTATGTTTTTAATTAGATGCCTTTTAATTCTTTATTTCTTATTGTTTGTCCATGTGTCAGCTTCTTATTCGTTCTTATAATAGACACCGGAGGTGTAACACACACAATGGGAAATTGTGAGGTCGGGTATTTATTGAGATCACTTTTTAGTCATGTGAAATGTTTGAGTGAAAAAAGTCTTAGTTGAGGTGTTTAAATGACCGTTATGGACAACTTAAAAGGGCGCTTTATGTATTTCGCCAATCTAAAATTAAACATTAAACTAGTTTCCTTGTGGTGAACAATAGTGGACCCTATAATAGATCTGTATCCCTTTCTTACCATATGGTGATTTATGTAGGGAAATGACACGTGAAAATAACAATAATAATACTGCAATAATATTTGTGAGCGAAAATACACGAATTGGCTTGAGTCGTACTGGACACTATCCTAAAAACTATTTCAGCAATGTACAATATTTCCTTAGGATTAAACAAACCCGTCTCTATTTATTTAGAGGATACAGGAATCAACAAAATTAAATAATAAATCCAACTATTAGAAAAGGGGAACAAAAGAAGATAGACTACTAATTTTGAGAAGTAAAGACAACAAGGAGAAGTTACCGCATAACAAAAAAGCAAAGAAAGTTGCTGATGATTGTTGCCTAAGTTGAATGCCTCTTTATAGGCTTCAAGAGAGGTTTGAAGCATGACAAGTGTTATACACTTGTCTTGAATTTTCCATGCATTTTTCACTTTTCATACTTCTTTTGCCACTTATCATAAGCTTCTAGAAGAGCTAAAACATTTGTCATTTAGGCTTTGAAATAGATATGTCATTTGTAAAATAAAAGGACACTTGGGCTATTTGATTTTTGAAAATACATCCACAATTTATGCACTTCCGTAAAGGAATAATGGGAGAACTTATTTCATTCGTTTGGACTGTAAAACATAACTTGATTATCTGAAATGATTTGACTAGTGTAATGTGCGAGTTCATTACTCAGATGGTCACTGAACTATCCCAAATTATCTTCTAAAGTCACTTTTGTTTCATTTGTAACAACAAAGTCACTGAACTATGCATCTTGCAACACGATCCTAACATATCAGTACCAAATATTCAAAGCACAATCAAATCTATAGTTCAACCACAAAGCCTTTACGATCAATAAATACCAAACTGAACCTAAAGGGAACTTGTACTTTTGCTAAGGGAGATTCTACGGTGCAAAAGTACTCTGCCGGCAGCAAAATGGGCGCAAAGTGAAGCAGTCTTTGGCTAATTTTTAGGTCAGTTTTGCAGCCAATTAGCCGACTGCATATCCATTTCACGGGTCGTACTTTGGTCGCATAATCATCCTTGAACTTTTGTGTATGGAGGTTTTGCGACGCATTATGCGACTCCATAATAGGTTTGTGGGCTGCATAACAACCGTAGAGTGAGGTAGAACAGCCTAGATTTTCCAAAATTTGGATTGCCAAATATCTATTTTATCCTCTAGATTATAAATATTTATCTTCTTTTTATTATTTTTAAACTTTTTAATATTTTAATTTTTTCCTTTTAATTTATATTATGGACTTACCTATAGAATAAATAAATATTATTTATAAATTAAAAAATAAAAAATATTTAAGCATATATAATGCTGGCATAATAAAATAATGAGGATGGTAAAAAATTAATTAGAATAATTTGTTAGTAATAATAATTATAGTATTAACAACAAAAATTTAAAAAATTATTTATACAATTCAGAATGAAAGAAAATAAAGGTTGTAAAATATATATTTCATGCACGTAATATAAAAATAATTATTCAAATAAGGGTATTTTTACAATATACGTTATATATTCTTGAAAATTATACTCAATTATATTATTATGTTTCTACCAGCTCTCCGACGACACAAAGTTATGTCACTGGAAAGTAGGGAGACTATCTGTATAGGACAAAATATGTTATGTTAAGTCGTGCACGGAATATATATATATATAACATAATTGAGCATAATTTTTAAGAATATATGATGTATATTATAAAATATAATTATTTTTATATTACGTGCATGAAATATATATTTTGCAACCTTTATTTTCTTTTATTCTGAATTGTGTAAATAAATTTTTGCATTTTTGTTGTTAATACTAAAATTATTCTAATTAATGTTCTTACTATGCTCATTATTTTATTATTCCAGCATTATATATGCTTAAATACTTTTTATTTTTTTAATTTATAAATAATATTTATTTATTCTATAGGCAAGTCCATAATATAAATTTAAAAAGGAAAAATCATAATATTAAAAAATTTAAAAATAATAAAAAGAAGATAAATATTTATAATTTAGAGGGTAAAATAGGTATTTGGCAATCCAAATTTTAGAAAATCTAGTTGAGTGACATTCTGAGTGCAATAGACATAGTTCAGTGACTTTATTGTTATGAATAAAAGAAAATTGACTTTAGGAGATAATTTGAGATAGTTCAATAATTGTTTTACAAATAATGTAAACAATGTGTTGGCCCGTTTTTGACATTTAGGGGGGATTGGCAAGTGGCTAATATTTGCTAATATTTTTTTCCCCATGGTTCCTGGAATGTTAGTACTAGAATGGGGACACAATATTTTGCAGCTAGGCACTGGTTAGTTAACGCATAGTTATCATTCATCAGCATCCATCAAATATTCATTTGGTATATATGCTGGCTTAAATATTAAGTCATGTTCTTGGTGCGTTGGAGTTATTTGAGGATCAAATTAGGATGTCACTTCAGTTATCTGCATTATGGTTAGTGGTTACACCAAATACTACTCATCAAAAGGCGAAGTACACACACAACCTTTTTTGGACTGCTATTCAGGCTTTAGCTATTGTTTATTTTGTCCTGAAAATTTAAATAAAAAAATCTTAACTTCAGGACTTTGTGTTATGGAAAATTAAATTGAAAAACTGAAATTCAGAACACACTAGTTAATTTCTAAATAACAACCCTTTAGAAGGGCTACCTTGTGTCATTCAATCGCAATTTTAGGAGAGCAAATATTGCATTGCCCGATTAATGATCTTATATTAATAAATTTAAGATATGCAGTTGAAGACTGGAATAACATCAATATCTTACGTGGTGAAATAATTGAAGTGTGACCAAACTAATCCGAATACCACTATTATAAAAAACAGTACATATAATTATTAAATACTTAAAATAATTCTACTTATGATAGGTCCATATAACTACTACAACCAAAGGCTTGGTGGTGAGCCATCAGAGACTTAAAATAAAATTCTAGATCATCATCTCTTGAACTAACTTAATTAAAAAACTTTGGTAAGTTAACACAATGAAACTGCGAATGTAACTAAGAAATTAGTTAGAAGCTGCTGCATAAGGTTATTCTATTGCTTACAATAATAATTGATAAACTCAACGCCATACATAGCTCGTGATTAATGCCTCATATTATGTTAATTAATAAGTACCATACAAATTTAAAGTCAAGATGAATACCAAGACCATTTTGGCAGACAAAAAAGGAGGACAACGTAATGGGATAGTTAGAGATAAGAATGTTGATTATGTCCAAAATTGTGTAAAATCCGTTGCTGCCAAGGAATCATCTAGTATCTATTTTAAATATGCAAGTATCAGACTCAAAGATTTGTCAACTATAGACCAAATTTTCAAAGAGTATAAATTTATGCTCTGATGGTGTATAGATTTTTCACGTCCGTTTACTTGGAACAAGAAACAGTTTTTCATAACAAATATAATGTGTAACATAGAAAATAAATTAACATACTATACTCAGTGATACTTAAAAATTCTTTATTTTGTTAGTGTCTATAATTTAAATTTAATTTTCACATTGACGCGGGTTTGATATTAAACCTGGTTTGACATTAGCAAGTTTGGTATACAAGTAATGCGAAAACTTCAAATGTTCCGCGTAATACATTACCTTACCATAGTTATGGGTTCATACGATGTGCAAGAAAGAAAACAAATTCCAATAGTTGAGAAAATAAAAATACGTGACCTTCAAAATTAACTTGGATAATCCAGCTGCGAGTTTATAGATACTTTTGCAGAAACATCTTAGGTTCTTATGTGATTGGTATTGTGTACGGGTAAAATCGGGGGTAACATATACCTCAATTTCCCGGTGGGTCAAATGGAGCCAGGACGTGACCGCAAGGGATCAGATTCGGAGTTGGAGACGTCTCGCACTGAGGCCCAAACGGAGTGCCCACTAAGACAATACTTTCCCGGACCCGGAATGAGTTTCGAGACCTCCGAAAACACGATAACGGTGGCGCACGACTAATAGAGGGCCACAATATTTGCATCCCATCGTATATCACAATGAAGATCTCACCCTAAATCGGCAGCGAATCATTGATTAATAAAAAAGAAGATTTTTACCTTTTTTAGAATTATATTAGGTGTGAAATTCTCCTACTATATAAAGAGGGTAGTTTTTATTCAATAGGCACACACTGTAACACGCATATCAAGACAATACAAACTTGTTTCTCTGCTTTCTAGTTATTGGAAGGTTCTTATTCTAATCATAGCTCTTCATACACGTTTGGCTCCGAATCGAGGGCAGAACAATTGTTAAGCTTAATCCGATCCTGGACTCAACGTCATAATTGATTTGGTTATTTATTTTATCTTTACTTCACTTATATAACATTCTTGATCATTTGTATTTAATCAATCCACATATCTTTAAAACTGCATATAAATTCTATTATTATCCATTTTAAGAGTAAATGATTTGGCGCCGGCCATGGAGCTAAGGATAATAGTGGTGGTTTGATATAAATTTCCATAAGAAACTCTATTTTACGTTTGTTCTTTAAGATTTTGATCTCAAGTTAGCTTAAAAATTTTCAAACTCTCAGTCTGCTCACTTGAACATTGATGCTGAGTCTGGCCATCATGGTGAAAACAACAATATGGTGCCTAGAAATGAGGTGCCCCCTGTTGATCCCAATAGAGTCCCGGTTGCAGACCCAATCGATGTTATCTCGCATGTGGCTACTGACGCCAACCTGCCAATCGACCCTGAGAATAATGTTTATGGAAGAGCCCGAAAAATGGCTCGAGGAGCGCTGAAGGCGATGCGATCAGTCTATAGGTGATCTTCGAAATGTTATAGGCCCAACAGGTGGTGATAGCACAGCTGCAAAATTAAAGTTGCGCCCGTCCCCACTAAGGTTGAGCCCGAAGAAATGAGCAGATCACCAAAAGGCCGGGTGAAACTGAGACCAGTGTCAGCCCCGAGGTAATGAAAATGCTTGAAGCATTAATGAACCGGGTAGAGTCAGGTGAGAAGAAAATTGAGGCAAACGACAAGAGAGGTAGAAACATATAATTTCCGAGTCGATCAAATCCCAAGAGCACCTCCGATATTGAAAGGTTTGGACTCCAAGAAATTTGTCCAAAAGCATTTTCCTGCGAGCATGGCACCGAATTCAATCCCAAAGAAGTTTTGCATGCCTGATATTCTAAAATATAACGGAACCACGGATCCAAATGAGCATGTCACCTCCTACACATGTGCCATCAAAGGTAAAGACTTGGAAGATAATGAAATTGAGTCAGTGTTACTAAAAAAGTTTGGGGAAACTGTGTCAAAAGGAGCAATGATATGGTACCACAACTTACCCCCAAATTCCATTGATTCATTCTCTATTCTCTGGGGCCATCAAAGTCGAGACTAGAAAATCAGTTCTTTTCAAGGTTAAGCAAAGGGACAACTAAATGCTCAAGGAGTTCGTGTTAAGAATTCAAATGAAACGGATAGATTTACCTCCAGTTGCGGACGATTGGGTTGTTCAAGCATTTCAAGCATTCACTTAGAGACTTAACCCCCGAAGCTCCTTGGCCTCGCAGCAGCGTGAACATTCACTTAGAGACTTAACCCCCGAAGCTCCTTGGCCTCGCAGCAGCTGAAACAAAACTTGGTAGAGTACCCGACGGTAACTTGGGCCGACGTCCACAACATGTATCAGTAAAAAATCAGAGTTGAAGACGACCAACTCAGAGCCCCTTCTGGGTCCGTTTATCCTATCAAAATTGATGACAGGTCTAAGAGAGTCGTCGATCATGAACAGAGACCGATCCAAGACCAGTATCAACCGTATAGCGGAGATCGAAAGGTAACAGATCTAGGTGTCACCCTACGAGGAGCGAAAAGAGGAGCGATCGAGGCCACAATAGCCAGGGTCTGATGAGAAAAAATGGTTTCGATAGGCCACTTGGGGCCAGGGAGGCACCAAGATTATCGAAATATAACTTCAATGTTGATGCTGCCAGCATCGTATCATCCATCGGGTGCATCAAGGATACCAAGTGGCCTCGACCAATGTAGTCCGACCCTACCCATGGAGACCCTAACTTGATGTGCAAATATCACGACACTCATGGCCATAGGACCGAAGATTGTCGGCAATTGATAGAAGAAGTTGCCCCATTGTTTAATAAAGGGCACCTACGAGAATTTCTGAGTGATTGAGCCAAAAACCACTCCAGAAATAGGGAAACCAATAAATAAATCGAGTAAGAGGAACCACAACACATCATCAACATAATCATTATGTCCCTCAAGGGCCGATGATAAAACACACTAAAGTATCTATCATGAGGAAGAAATGCATCGGAGACTATATCCCGGAGGGAACCATTTCATTCAACTACAAAGATGTCGAAGGCATCGTGCGGCCTCGTAACTAATATCCGTACTTATAAATAAATGTCGAGTTAAACGTGTGTTGATTGATCCAGGTAGCTCGGCCAACATTATCAGATCAAGGGGTGTAGAACAGTTGGGGTTAGAAGATCAAATAGTACCAGCAATCCGGGTGTTGAATGGATTTAACATGGTGTGTGAAACCACCAAAGGGGAAATAACCCTACTAGTGATCACCGCCGGGACTATCCAGTTAACAAAGTTTTATGGGATCAAAGGGGATATGAGATACAACGCCCTATTCTGAAGACTATGGGATCACAATATGAGGGTGGTTCCTTCGACCTTACACCAGGAAAAATCAAGATGGTATAAGGAGAACACTCGCTGCAAAAGAGATGTTCACGGTCGATGAAGTGCTCCCGGTGATAAGTAGGATTTTAACGCGTTTTATGCCCCTACTTGCCTATGCTTTGAGTATAAATTGCTACGAAATAGTCCCAAAATGCTCACAGGTTGTGCTTGATTGCAGGTTTGATCGACAAAGTGACAAATGTCAAAAATCGGCTCAAAACGGAGTGAAACCTGCCCAAGTGTCAAAGACCAACTGAAATGAGGACCAGGAATCTTAGCGCGGACCGCACTAATATGGATGCAGCCGCACCAATGAGATTTAGGGCCCTACAATATCAAGCTACAAGCCCACACGTCCGCGCTACACTTTTGTGCGGTCCGCGTTAATGAGATTTAGATAGTTGATATATCAGGCTTGAGGCAATGCGGACGCGCTACCTTTTTGCGCGGACCGCGTATAGGCGATTCAAAGACCATGACCTTTGGGAGTTAAGGTCACGAGGCCGCGCTACCTGTCTGCACGGTCTGTGTTACTGAGGTTCAGAGACTAGTGGATTTAGCCAAGTCAAGCAATGCGCTCAGCGTTACCTTTTTGTGCGGATGCACTGACTTCCACCGCGGCCGTGCTACATTTTTGTGTGGACCGCGGTCCTCAACTTCAAAGAGATGAGATTAAGAGTTCAAGAGCCAATGCGAACGCGCTACACCTTTACGCGGTCCGCGCTGACCCCGTAGGGGTATTTTTGTCTAGTTTTTCTAGCCACTATCAATAGAACATTTTACCATTTTAGAGAGTTTTTTGTATAAGATATTGTGCTGCGCTCGTGAGAACCGAAGTTTTAGCCTATTTGGCATTTTAGCATTAATTTCTCAATAGACTCTTGTAGTTTCTTCTTAGCAATTAATTAATATATTTATTTTTTCTTCTTTAATTATGTCTAGCTAAACCCATTATCTATGGTTGTGGCTCAACCCTAGTGTGGGTAGTTGATGGGTGTTGCCATCTAGGGTGAGATTGAGATTGGATATTTGTTATTTGGGTTAATTTTGTGTTTCAATTTCTAATTAGTGGTTGCAAACACAGATTCTAGCTTAGTGGGTCTAACTCTTCTTAAGAAAGAAAGTCCATGACCCTAAAATTGACCCAACAAGGAATTGGGATGGACCCATGAGAAATGGTAGTCCCAATTAACAGGTTAAACCTCGAGAGAGTAATTACCCTACTTGAACCCTAGTTGCTTGATCTAATTGGCCTACCCAATTGGTCTCGAGAGAGCCAATTGGGCAAAATCGTTCTCTCTATCGAGAGGTGTGAGAAAGGGTACAAATGCGCAACGATTATAACATAAGCCCCAAACATATCAATCTCCCCTTAGTAGCTTCTAGCCGTTGACTAGCCACCTAGGTAGTGTCACGACCCTAGTCCTTTTCTCTATATTAAATACTCCATCTGTTCCAGTTTATGTGAACCTATTTCCTTTTTGGTCCGTTCCAAAAAGAATGAACCCTTTCTAAATTTGGTAACAATTTAGCTTAAATTTACAACTCTACCCTTAATGAGAAGCTTTTATAACCACACAAATACTTTGGCCCCCTTATGAATTTGTTTAGGACCATAAATTCCAAAAGTCTTCATTTTTTTCTTAAACTTCGTGCCCAGTCAAACAGGTTCACATAAATTGAAACGGAGGGAGTATAACTTAGCAATATTCTTGTAACTTAATTTATCCTTAATTATTAGTTTATAACAGTAGTGATAAATACAAAAACCCCAAAAATGTTCGAAGTACAATTAGAAGCATATACGCAACTCTAGCCTATACAGACAATACAACTCCATTCCAAGCTCCGGAAATTCGATCCCGAACCACTATTTGGGTAAAAGCTGTTGCGACCCGCTCTTTCTACCATTGCGTAGTGTCGAATTGGCAGCGATCAAATTTTTGGCGCTCGCTATTTCGACATTAAAGAGCACGGAGCCAACTAGAAAAGTTGAAGTCAAATAGCAATCACCAACGCCAGTCCCGGTCAGATCGGAGGAACGAGGAGTCGATGAGGAGGAGGATCACTGAGTTTCGAGATCATTCATAGATCTTGATGATACCAACGCCACCAAAACAACAGTCGAAGAATAGGAACAAGTAATATTGGTCAAGCAGCTGCCGGATTGAAAGGTATACCTAGGCATGGGGTTAGTCCCCGAGCTCAGGAAAAAACTCATTAATTTTCTCAAAGCTAACATGGATTGTTTCACTTGGTCCCATCTTGACATGATAGGGATCCCACCGAAGGTAACCACCCATAAGCTAAGTTTGGACCTGAAGTTCCACTCGGTTAAACAGAAGAGGAGACCTCATTCCGAGGTCAAGCATGAATTCATCAAAGACGAGGTATCTAAAATCCTTAAAATAGGGTCCATTCAGGAAGTTAAGTGCTCGTACCGGTTAGCTAACATAGTAGTAGTGCCTAAAAAAGGAAATAAGCTAGGAATATGTGTAGATTACAAGGACTTGAAAAAGGCATGCCCTAAGAACTCTTTTCCTTTGCCTAAAATCGCTCGCATGAGCGATGCAACGGCCGAGCACGAGATACGCATGCCTATTCTAGGTATAACCAAATTCAGATGAACCCAGACGATTAGAATAAAACTTCTTTTATCACTAAATTCAGCACCTACTGTTATAATGTAATGCCATTCGGATTAAAGAACGCTGGCGCCACCTATCAACGCCTAGTAAACCGGATGTTAGAAGAATATATAGGAAAATCAATGGAAGTTTATATTGACGATATGCTAGTCAAGTCCTTGTGAGCAGAGGACCATTTCAAACATTTACAAGAAACCTTCGACATTTTGAAGAAATACAACATGAAGTTGAACCCGAAGATGTGCTCATTCGGGATCGGATCGGAAAATTCCTTGGGTTCATAGTATCCAATCGGGGAATCGAGATCAATCCAGACAAAATCAAAGCCATAGAAGACATCACTATGGTGGACAATGTTAAGGTAATTCAAAGGCTGACCGGGCGTATAGCCACCTTGGGCCGGTTCATATCGAGATCCTCTGATAAAATCCATCTGTTTTCTCACTGTTGAAGAAGAAAAATAACTTCTACTGGACTCCAAAGTGTCAACAAGCTTTGGAAGAATTCAAATGGTACCTATCAAGTCCGTCCTTGCTCCACATAAAGGCGAATGAGCAATTATAGCTCTACTTGGCGGTATCCGAGGTGGCGGTAAGTAGAATCTTGGTCCGAGAAGAAGAAGGTGCACAATTTCCTATTTACTATGTCAGTAGGACTCTAAGCGAGGCTGAAACAAGGTATCCTCACTTGGAAAAATTGGCACTCGCTTTGCTAAGCGCCTCAAGAAAGTTAAAATCATACTTTCAATGTCACACCATATGTGTCGTAACATCTTACCCACTAAGGAACATTATGCACAAACCCGAGCTCTCGGGCCGTTTGGCCAAATGGGCCATCAAAATCAAAGGGTACAATATTGAGTATCGACCCAGAACCGCCATCAAATCTCAAATTTTGGCAGACTTCATGGCCGACTTTACGCCGGCCTTAATACCCGAAGTCAAAAGGGAATTATTGTTAACTTCCGGAACTGTCTCGAGAATTTGGACCCTTTTTAGGGATGAAGCCTCGAACACAAAAGGGTCCAAACTCGGTATCGTGTTGAAACCACCTACCGGGATGTAATTAGGCAATCTACTAGAATTGTGAAATTGGCTAATAACGAGGCCGAGTATGAGGCCATTGCAGGTCTCGAATTAGCTAAAATCCTTGTGGTCGAGGTGATCGAAGCCAAGTGCAACTCCCTCCTCGTAGTAACTCTAGTCAATGGAACATTTGAAGTAAAAGAGGAATGGATGCGAAGGTACTTGGAGAAGTTACGGGTAACATTGCATCAATTCCCTGCAGCACGTGCCCCAAGATTAGAACAGTGAGGTTGATGCTTTGGCTAATATGAGTTCTGCTCGGGAACAATAGTACAACTCATGAAGTCGGTGATTGAAGAAGGCCATGCTGAAGTAAAGTCAACAAGTTTGACTTGGTATTGGAGGACCAAGTACATAGATTACTTGGAGATTGGAAAATTGCCCTCGGACCCCAAAGAATCGAGTGCTCTGTGTACAAAGGCTGCCCGATTTAGCTTGGCCGAAGGGACTTTGTTTAGAAGAACATTCGACGGCCCGCTAACTATATGCTTGGGACCGAGAGACATCGAACATGACTTTGAGAGAAGTTCAAGAAGGCACTTAGGGGAACCATTCGGGGGCGGAATCTTTGGTTTGGAAATTAATCAAAGCCGACTATTACTGGACTGAAATTGATAAAGATGAGAAGGACTTTATAAGAAGCTTGCCAGAAACACTCACCGATGATCCACCAACCAGGAGAATTGATTCATTCGGTCTTGCCCCCATGGCCGTTTATGAAATGTGTAATGGACATCGTCGGTCCCTTGCAGTGGGCACCCGGTAAGGCTCTACTCATACTATTCATGATTGATTATTTTTCCAAATGGGTCGACGCTCAAACGTTCGAGAAATTATGGGAAAAAGAGGTTATTGACTTTATCTGGGACCACATAATATGTCGATTCGGCATACCGTCTGAAATCATTTGCGATAATGGAAACATTTCATTGGCAGCAAGGCAAATAAGTTCTTCGAGGATCACAAGAAAATACTATCAACACCTTACTACCCAAGTATGAACGGACATGCGAAATCAATGAACAAAACCATACTTCAAAAGCAAAAGAAGAGGTTGACCGATGCCAAAGGGAAATGGAAGGAAATCTTAGTACCGGGGCCACCCTACTTTCGCTGGTTTACAGTGTCGAAGCCTTAAAACCAGTCGAAGTGGGGGAAATGAGCCTCAGGTTCCAACATGCGAGCAAAAAGTAAAATACCGAGACCATGATCATGAGCATGGAACTATTGGATGAAAGGCGTGAGGTCGCCCTGGTCCGGTTGGTCGCCCAGAAACAGCGGACAGAAAGATACTACAATCGAAGAGCCAACCTCTGATACTTCAAGACCGGGGACTTGGTTTTGAGAAAAGTAACATTGCTCACCCGAAACCTAAATGAGGGAAATCTAGGATCAAATTAGGAAGGACCTTATCAAGTCATTAGAATTACCGACAAAGGCTCGGACAAACTCAAAGTAGGAAACGTGTATAGCTACCGAAAAACTAGAATGTGGCACACTTAAAGAGGTACTATTGTTAATGTACAATCTCAATTACTCTTTGATAATATTATGAATCGGACAAACACTTGCAGGCAACAGCCAAGGATGGACGTGGCTATTAGGTCTGAAAGCAAGCGCTGCACTCTTTTTCCCTTAAACTGATTTTGTCCCAAATGAGTTTTTAGGCAAGGTTTTTAACGAGGCAACAATAAAACGTGCTAACTTAGATTCGAAGGCCAGTCTCAAACCGAAGTCAATGGTCATTTATTTTGCATCAACAGTGTCCGAGCCCTCTCAAGTTCGACCTTGAATACTGGGGGCCATCACTTTCAGATTAAGGGTTTTAGCCAGGAAAAATTTAACAAGTAAAGAAGAAAATCTTGTATGTTAGAATCTAAAGCTCGATGGTTAGGATTCGTTGTAAGGGCCAAACGATCGAGTGAACCATGCCCACATAGTCTAATTTAGCCATGATACAAGCTTTTACACGCTTTTGATTATGTACTTTACACACAGAAATGAAAGAAAGTTCCGCCTTGCTTTTACACATTTTTGCCTCTTAAATTCCAGATCCTAAGAGCCCAAGGGCTATCCCTATTCAGGGACTATCGAGCCCAAGGGCTACCCCTAATCGATGATTATAAGTTCAAGCAACTCGGGCTACCAAATCCCAGAGGCACCAAACCTATTAGGCGGTGCCTAAATACAAAAAGGCTACAACCACCCTAAAAATGGCTTGGACACGTACGAAGCTCGTAATCAGAAAGTAAGACCTTTATAAAATTCGAAACCTACTAAAAGGTTACCCTCGGTAAAAGCATCATCTAAAATCACTTAAGAATCTTGAAAGAACTTCCGGTCACACCGAGTTTTTAAAGCCTCGAGCAAACAAAGTTGTATCGAAGCTAGGCTCCGTTCGGACATCTGAAAAGAGAAAGCACTGTAACTACATCTAATTATATGATATGGAATTGGAAACATTGTAAGTATAGAAATTATAAAAAGATACTGAAAAAGTAAAGACTCGAAATTGCCAGAATGGGAAAATTTTATATATATTCTGGAATGTATGTATAAATGCTGAATAAAAACGGCCTCAAAATAAACAAAAAATGTACATAAGATAAAAACTAAAAAAGTACTAAGACATCTACACCTAATCTTCACCAGGGCCTGACTCGTCCTCAGAAGCATCGAAACCCTCCGAGCCCTCGGAACCTACAGAGCCTTTGTAAAGTTTCTTCGCCTCGGCCTAAGATTTTTTGGGTTCCTCGATTCCAGCCGACAAGTCAAAACCTTGGGCGTGGATCTCCTCGAGGGTCTCTTTTCGGGATAGTTGATTCATATATTCAGCCTTTGCCTTCAAGCGGGCTTCGGCTGCCTCCACATCGGCCTTGTATTAGGCCACTATTTCATCGGCATCGACGGAGGTTGTATCTAACTTGGACTGCACTGCCTCGTATTCTCTACCGAGTTCATCCCACTCTTTAACTGCCGAGCTCAACTGTGCTCGGAGATCGTTATTCAGCTGAGACCACTTGTTAGATTTCTCCTTCGCCACTCGGAGTTGGATCTCCACCACACCAGTTTCTCCTTGGAAGCCAGCATGTCCATTTTGCTTTTCCACCCATCGACCATGGCTTGGACATTGTTCATCTCGATTCGGAATTGGTTGATCTTCTATTGTATCTGGGAGGTATTGTTGTTAGTCACCATGACTAGCTCCTCGTTTTTAGCTTCAAAGACCTTTACCTTTTCAACCAGGTTGACATGTTCCTACCTCAGTATCGAAGCTTCCTTCTGAGCCCTGTCCAGCTCGGCCTGAAGGTCCTTGATGGCTCCATTTTGTTGCTCACGAAGGAGCTTGTACATATCCTTCTTTTGAGCTTGCTCTTTAAAATCGAACTCGAGCTGGGTGATCTCAGAGCGATATCGGAGGAAGCTCTCATGGTGAAGTACTAAAGCCTACAAAACAATGGAAACAGTAAAAAAATATCAAAACCTAAGTGGAATTCAAGAGGGAGTATTGATGCCTTACCCGGTTCAGCACCTGTTGTGCCTCATTGAAGAGACACGACACGCCTACCTCGTTCATCTTTGCATGGTCCTCCTTGTTCACCAGGCATCGGAGTTAACTGGTTATTCCCACGGGAGCGGATAGAACCTGAGCATCCTCCGAGACAGTAAGAATAACAGATCTTTTGTGATCGGGGTCCACACTCGGAGCAGGAAACTAGTTTATCAGTTTTGGTCTCGAACTCGGTATACCAACTTCTAAAGAAGAGTCCTTCTTCGAAATCTCTAAGTCGCTCAGCTCCAAAAGTCTTCCACATTAAACGTATCTAAGCCATAGAAGAAAGAGTGGTGAGGGTCGTCCACACCGTGAACTCCTTCACAAGATTTTTCTTTTTGTGCTTGGGCCTCCTCAAGCATGGACTCGGTATATGAGGGCGTCTCAATGATGTCTATTACATCGGTTGCCTCCTTCAGAATGGAAGCAGCTTCTCGGGAGGTCTCAGCCCCCATTTCCATCCCGACCTCCCAAGTTAGGAGAAGATCTGCTTCATGGCTTTCTTCTTCGGCTACCACCTGCTCCTCGGTAGGGGTCGATTCATGAGCGACAAAAATATCATCTTCTTCAGGATCGTTCATAATCTGGTAAAGCAAGTCAAAGTCCAATACTTGGGGCTCGAAATTCTTCTTGGACCTACGAGCCCTCTTTTTTATCTTCGCTTCGGGCCCCTTTAATCCCGACGAATTCCTTTTTCTCTTCTTCTCCTCCGCAATAACCTGGGGCTGCCACGTAACGGAGGATCAACGGACAAGGGCACATCCTCGTCCCCTTCTAGTAGCCTAAGTTTGGTGGTCTTAGGCAAACCTGCGAAGGAAAGAAGAAAGAGTAACGTTATGTAAGTTTTGGGCATAGTAATAACTATTCAAAGGAAAACCGTACCGTGAGAGCGGTCCTCCCATTAGCCCTTCGAAAGCTTGATCCACGAGCGCTCGAAATATGTCATCTGCTGACAGATGCCTTTAATCTATTCCTTGAACCGAGGGACCACATTAGGAACCCGAGAAACAACTGCACAGCCACAAATACTAAATGGTGAGAAAGGAAACAAAGGGAACTTGACACTTAAGAGAAGGCTACACTTATGAGATTCATTCTATTTTTTGAGAAATGGCAGGAATTCGGGAGGGATCAAATCCTCAGTTTTTACCTGAACGAAGTGCCCCTACCAGCCTCGGTCTTGATCCTCGTCAATGCTCGAGAAGGGAGCCTTGTTGGTACGGTGAGTAAGCTTGATCAATCCCCCTCGGAAGATTCAAGGATTGTACAGACGGAGTAAGTGGTCGAGGGTGAACCGAGAAGATTCAGTGTTGTTCGCAAATAACGTAGGAGGATCATGATCCTCCAAAGAGACGTGTGTATTTTCCCGAGGCACACTTCGTACCTCTTGCAAAAAGCCAAAAATCATTGGGTATACTGAGCCCAGTGTAAATGGGTAAGTCGAAACACTTGAATATCCCTCCACGTAGGTAGTAATATCATCCTTGGGCCCGGGGACTACCACATCCTTGCCTTCCCATTTATAGTCCTCTTGGACTGTTGGAAGGACATCTTTAGTAATAGAGCATATGTATCTCCATGATCCTTCACCGTGGTTCTATTTGGATAAGGCCTTCTCAACTTTGAAGTTGTCTATGATTGAGCAACCCCCGAGTATAAAACTTTTCATGGTGGACTCGAGGGCGGCCACCGCAGGAGCAGCCACCTCGGCATTTGTGATCAGGTGGGAAGATGAAGAGGCAGCTTGCTGAGGAACTAATTTGGAAGTTTTAGAATTACTATATGAGAAAATTTGAAAATTTGAAAATTTAAAGAAAATGTATAAATGTTTGAAGAAACAAGTTTGAAGGCTGAAGAAAAGAGTATGAAAATTTGAAGGTAGGATGAAGATCTGATTAGGAATCTACGAACAATTATGAAAATTTAAAGATCAAAGATGAACTTATGAAGGTTTGAAAGAGTTGGTAATTGCTAGAATCCGAAGGTGGAAGCTTGGATCGGAAAGTAGAAAGAGTACAAAGGGTAGAAGCTCTTAGAGGGAAAGTACACAACATTTCGCATTCGAAGGCAACCAACCGACAAACGACACGTGTCCGAAGTCGGAATGATGTGACTAATGGGATGTTTCGGCCTATCCGTCATCTCGGTTGTGACATGCGAGGGAAGGAATCGGGGTTCATCTATTGTCTCCCATTATTTCGGCAAACCTATTCTCTAGGAAAACGAGGGGACTATCTGTGTACGGGTAAAACTGGGGGGTAACATATACCCCGATTTCCCTGTGGGTCAAACGGAGCCATGACATGACATCATGGGATCGGAGTCGAAGCTGGAGACCTCTCGTACTGAGGCCCAGACGGAGTGCCCGATAAGACAACACTTCCCTGGAGACAGAATGAGTTTTGAGACCTCGAAAAACGCAACAACTGTGGCACACGAATAATAGAGTGTCGCGATATCCGCATCCTACCAGATATCACGGCACAAATCTCAGCCTACATCTGCAGCGGATCGGTTATTAACAAAAAAGAAGATTTTTAGATTTTTTAGAATTGTACTAGGGGTGGAACTCTCCTACTATATAAAGGTGGTAGTTTTTATTCAGTAGGCACACACTGTAACACGCATATCAAGGCAATACAAATTTGCTTCTCTACTTTCTAGTTATTGAAAGGTTCTTATTTTAATTCTTCATACACGTTTGGCTCCGAATCGAGGGCAGAATAATTGTTAAGCTTATATCCGAGCCTAGACTCAACGTCACAACTGGTTTGGTTATTTATTTTATCTTTAGTTTACTTATCTAATATTCTTGATCATTTGTGTTGAATCAATCCACGTATCTTTAAAACCGCTTATAAATTCAATTCTTATCCATTTAAAGGATAAACATGTATACGGGGAGCGAACAAGTTATTTAGAAAGAAAATTTGAGTATAAATTAAATATTATAAAAAATACAAAAAAAACAAAGTTTACACTTGTCACACCTCCTTTTTTGCGCTACCCACGAGGGCGCAAGGGAGTTTTTCCAATTAAAGGACAATCGAAACGGGATTTATTTATTTAATTCAGAGTCGCCACTTGGGAGATTTATGGTGTCCCAAGTCACCGGTTGAATCCCGAATCGAGAAAAAGAATGACTCTGTTTAACAGTCTGTGCACCAGAAATCCGGATAAGGAATTCTGTTAACCCGGGAGAAGGTGTTAGGCATTCCCGAGTTCCGTGGTTCTAGCACGGTCGCTCAACTGTCATATTCGGCTTATTTATCTGATTTATACCATGCTTTAACTTATGTGCAAATTTTAACCTTTAACCGCTTTTAATATTATTATTCAATATTTCAATAAAAGAATTGCAACATCATGAAAATGCATTTCAAACCACGTCACAATCAATGTACCCGTGATTATCGACACATTTCAATTTTTTGTTGAGATTTGGATTTGGGTCACATAAATGTGCACCCGAGTTTAGGGAGATAAGATTATTAAATGCGCGCTTAAAGCTACTAACGCGTTATTATTTTTTAGAAGAGGTCGTGAAAATTCACTAAACGACCAACTCCGAAATCTATCAAATTATTACATCCTTTTATTGAGGGCCCTGCAACTTGTAATTTAATATGGCGAGGCACGCCTCCTTTGTTTTAAGGATATCCTAAAATGACTACATTTCTATTTAAATTTGTCTCTATAATAAAGAAAGTAAAATCCTAATTAATTACGAACTAAAAAAAAATGTAATACACTCATTTAAATTGAAACAAATATTAATGGAAAGGAATTTAGCTTATATATAAAAACAATAATTATGAATTTCGAAATTTATAAATAAATGCGAAATTTGACAGCTAATATTCAAAAGAAATTAATTAGAGCAAGATTAAAGCTCGCGTTGTTATATATACAAAAAAAAAAACTTATGGAATTATTTATTCACAATCATTTGAAACTAAGCTCATCTCATTTTTTTTTTAAATAATCCTAAATTGACTGTATTTTTTTTTTAAAGAATAAAAGAGAAAATCCTAATTAATTACATATTTAAAAAAAAAACGTAATATATTAATTGCTAGAATAAGACAAATGTTAACGGAAAGAAATATTACTAGAATTGAAATTAAAAATAAGGTACGGGATTGACAAATGATATATACAAATTAACTCATTATCCCATAACTAGTTTAAACTCATATTGTTAGGTGACTTGAACTATTGGAATTAACTATTTACAATTATTTAAAAAAAATTATACTTAATCTTAATCAATTATGCTTAGTAGAAAATTTATTAAACTTAAAAAGTTATCTTGTCTTGTTTGAATTTAAATCGCGCCTTAATGCCTATTCAAAAAAAATATAATTCAAATCGATATTTTAACTAAATTTAGCTATATGTTTACAATTATCCTATTACTGACAACATTAAAATATTTATAGCTAATGAAATAAGCAGTTTTACGAATCCGATTAATTAAAAGCCAATTTATGTTGTTTTCCTCTTATTCCAATTATCAAATCAGTTTGATAGTTATTTAAACATATAATACTTAATCATCTTATTAATTAGGAATTAAAATTTCAAAACTCCATTCTTTATATATATTTTAGCTTACAATATTACCAAGATTACAGCTATATACCTGGTATTGGAAGCAAAAGAAGAAGAGAATCAGTAGAATAGTTACGCAACGCAACAACAGCAACAACAGTGGAAATAGAATAACCCAGCAACAGAGTTTAATAAAACTAATAATCAAAAGATGAATTTGAGAATAAAACTTTGCTAATTAAAATTGAAACTCTCTTTTCTTCTTCAATTTTTTTTTTTCATTTTTTTTTTGTTTTTTTTTTCAGATCTTTCTTGACTCTTAAAATTTCTCTCAATCTCTAATCTTCTTTTAGTTCTTAATTCTTTTCTGATTTTTTCTCTCTAAAATCTCCTCCCAATTTTTCCTCTCTCTTTTTTTTTCCTATATTTTTTCCTTCTTCTATGATTTTTTCTTCTCTCTTCTTCTCTATCTTTTCTTCTCTATTTTTTTTCCTCCTCTCTTTCCTAAATTTTGTCTTCTATTTATAGCAAAAAATTTCGAAAATTTTCAGATTTTTTTTAATATTTTATTATTTTATTATTTTTTAATTAAAATAAATCCCATTTACAAAATACTTTTTATTTTTTAGAAAAAGAAATACCACTTATATTTACTTTTATTTTTAAAATTCCAACTATAATTACTTTTATTTTTTTAATTTTCCACTTTCTTTTATTTTATTAAAGAAAAGACCACTTTCTTTTACTTTTCTTTTAAAAATTCAACTTTCTTTTATTTTTGATTTTTTTTAATTTTCAGCCACTTTTAACTTTTATTTTTTAATTCAAAATTTCTTTCCTTTTTCAATTATTTAAAACCAACCTAAATAAATAAAAAAAAATATTTTCGGATTAATAATAATAATAATAATATTAATAGTAATAATTGACCTTTTAAAATTTATATTTTTATATTATATATATATATATATATAAAAATAAAACAAAAGCTAAAATACATAGAGTAAAATCCAAATACGGTAAAAATAATTATATGTATCCTAAGATATACATATATACACACACACACACACACACACA
>MU748986.1:11872-25484 GCA_026770625.1 Nicotiana glauca
GTTTTTTTGTAATTTCAAATTATAATTTTTTTTAATTTTTCTGCCCTCCTTCCGTGGAAAAAATATTATATATATATATATTCAGTAATAACTACGGGTTCAACTGAACCCATAACTTTCGACGCGGAGTAAAAATTTATTAAAATTATAAAAAATAAGATATAAACCCATAACTTTAAAAATATAATGAGTTCAATGTTAAAAATATTACAATTGAATCCGTAGGGTTTAAATTCTAGATCCGCCTCTACGTTGAGAGTATAAAATTTGGCTGGAAAAATATCCCTCACACACCTAAAGCGTGAGGCAAATCACACATTAAATCTAGTCAGCTTTTGTGTTAAAGTGGAACACAAAAATTGGAATTGGAGGGCCAAAATGGAACAAGAGTTAATTAGAATGCCAAAATAAAAAATTAGGCCAAGTTTAATGGGCTCTATATGTATTTGGCCTTGTTTTTACGCAGGAAAGAATGTGAAACAAGAATATGAATACTAGTAATACGTGAGAACACTAAAATGAAAAAAAAAAAACCCCTTGCAATAGTAGAAAACTTTATATGTTGTTTAAAAGTAAACGTAAACTTCAAGTCTTCAACTACACATTGTATACTAATATATAATGTAGCCAACTATACATTCAACCAGGGAAAAAAAAAAGGATCTCCGTACTACAATCCATGCATTACTAATCTTTACGTTTACAAATCCTTGCATGACTTAGCTTAAACCAAGAGTGAGCTTATATATTACTTACGGCGTCAAATTATTAATGTGATACAAAAGCATACAAGTGGTCCCGTAGCTCAGTTGGTTAGAGCGTTGGTCTTATGAGCCGAAGGTCGCGGGTTCAAGCCCCGCCGGGACCAAATTTTCCTCCGTGCTGCTCTTTTTTTTATTTCTGGTCAAAAGATATTGGATCTGCTTTCTCCTCTGTAAAATTCGAATCAGTTAGTTCATAGAAGCTTCAAAAAAACAATTTTTTATATCTTCAGTTGTCTTTATGATTTTGTCATTACGATAATTTAAAGTACTTAATCTAAGTAGTCATAAAGTTCAATTTAATCAACCCAGGGCCTGCAAGTTTTATTGACTTGCATGTCCTTTCTCCAAGTTTTATTGACTTGCATGCCCTTTCCCCATAATAGAATCAAAGAAAGAACGTTTTAGGGTAAATATTTCGCTATTACGATTAAACAAAATGTCCTCCACTTCATCTCTCGTCTTTCTTTCAAGTTGATAAACAAAAAGAAAGAAGTACTATAGTTAATGTAGCCAAAAAAAGGGAGAAAGAATAATTAATCATTAAAAGAAGAAAGAAATTCATTATTTAAGTCAATATAAGAGGCAACCCGGTGCACAAAGTATCCCGCGTTTACGCAAGGTTCGAGAAGCTGGGTCGTACGCTAAGGGCTTTGATGTAGGCAGTCTACCTTAATGTAAGCATCACTGACTAATTTCAGCAACAATGACTAATTTCATGGTTCGAACCCATAACCTACATATTACATGAAAATAACTTTATCACTGCTCCAAGATTCTCCTTCTAAACAAAAAATTTACGAAAATAATTTATATTTTGAGCCAAAACAACTAGAAACATTGATTTTTTTGCTTCCACACAAGGGCCACTCTTTAGCTCCAAATTCCAATGCATTGCGCACTCTACTATAAATATGTGCCCCACTTCAATTACCAAAACTCATCTCATTTCGTGTGCATGGTAATAAAAACCATTTTACCAATTTGACATGGAATTATTCTTTCTCTCTTTCATTTGCATTTTTGTATTGTTGGTTTCACTCTCTTTTCATCTACTCTACTTCAACAAAAACTCAGTCTTGGCCGGAACCCTACCTCCGGGCAACACAGGATGGCCGGTTATCGAAGAAACCCTCGAGTTTCTCT
Organism: Nicotiana glauca; assembly: GCA_026770625.1. Lineage (NCBI taxonomy): Eukaryota > Viridiplantae > Streptophyta > Magnoliopsida > Solanales > Solanaceae > Nicotiana > Nicotiana glauca. The sequence goes on from MU748986.1 coordinate 13,780, forward strand.
CAACTGGTTGTACAGGTCACCCTGAAAAATTCATATTTGATAGGATGTCTAAGTACTCGTCTAGTGTCTTTAAAACTCATCTTTTATTGGAAAAATTAGCAGTCTTTTGTGGTGCTACGGGTAACAAATTCTTGTTTTCTAATGAAAACAAACTTTTACAAGTATGGTGGCCTAATTCCATCAAAAAAATATTCCCATCTAATAATTTGACTCAAAACTTTAGTATAAATGAAGATTGCTTCCAAATTATGGGAGAAGATTCCCATCTAATAATTGTACGAGTATGGGAGAAGATTGCTTCCAAATTTCTTGAAGCCAGAGGCTCTTCAACGTTACGTTGGGATTATGGATAAAATTGCACAACACCATTTCGTGTCGTGTTGGGAAAATAAAGGCCAAGTACAAGTTTACCCTCTTGCCAAAAGCTATACTTTCTGGCTAGCTTGTCGATTATTCGCGAGTTTGGAAGATTGTTGCTGAATTTGCTAAACCCTTTAATGTTTTGGCTGCTGGATGATTTCTATCCTCATTGACTTGTCAGGTATGTGTGACCATTTCGTCTAAAAATTTAAACTGCTTGCAAAAATACTTTTGTTTATTTAACTATATTTTGTCATGATGCAAGTTCGTGGCATGTATTATCACTTTGGTCAAATAGACCTCACTAATCTGTCGCTTACGATTCGTCATTATCAAGCCCAAAAACGCTCGTACTATGTGAACTTGTGTTATGCTTTATGGAGCTCTTTCCTTTGCTCTTTCATTCCAACATGGATTAGCCTTAGGTGGCATTGACTTGCCGGTATTAAAACGTGTGAAATTGTAACGACCCGATCGGTCGTTTTGAGCTCTAGCTCGTCGTCCAACAGTCAGAGGCCATGAGCAGCTTCATTTATGGTATTATGACTTATACGCGTGGTCGGAATTAAGTTTCGGGAAGTTCAGAGTTGATTTAGAAAGAGAATTCTCATTTCGGAAGCTTAAAGTCGAAAGAATTAACTAGGATTGGAATTTTTAGTAAACGACCTCGAAATCAGGATATGAAGGTTCCAGGAGATTCGTATGATGATTTCGGACTTGGGCATATTCCCGGATCGAGTTTTGGATGACCCAGGAGCGTTTTGGCGCCTATTATGGAAAGTAGCATTTTGAAAGAAATTTTATAAGTTTGGGTTGAAGTGCATTTTAGTGATATCGATGTCCATTTTGAATTTCGAGTCTGGGAGCAACTCTGTATGGTGATTCTGGAGTTGGCAGCAAGATCGAAAGTGAATTCGGAGGTCCGTAGATCATTTTGGAGCCATTTGGCTAAAGATAGAAATTTGAAGGTTTTTGAGAAGTTTGACCGGAAGTAGACTTTTTTGATATCGGGGTTGGAATCTGATTCCGAAAGTTGGACTAGGTTCGTAATATCGAATATGTCTAATGTGCAAAATTTGAGGTCAATCGGACGTGATTTGATAGGTTTAAACATCGAAAATAAAAGTTTAAAATTCTAAAGTTCATTAAGTTTGGATTGGAGGTCGATTCATGATTTAAGTGTTGTTTGATATAATTTGAGGCCTCGAGCATGTCCGTAACATGTTTTGGGATTGGTTGGTAGGTTTGGTTGAAGTCCCGGGGGCCTCGGGTGGGTTCCAGATGGTTAACGGATCAAATTTGGAATTTGAAGAAGGGATGAAGCAGCTGATATCTGGTGTAACCACACCTGCGAGGTTTTGGCCGCAGAAGCGGCCAGGAAGCCGCAAATGCGGTATGGGGCGGAGGAGAGCTGGGACCGCAGATGCGGTCAGGGTTCCGCAGAAGCGGGACCGCATCTGCGTAAGATAAGTCGCAGAAGCGAAAAAAGAGGCCTGGTGGGGGAACCGCAGAAGCGGTATTTGGACCATACCTGCGGAACCGCAGAAGCGGTCATAGGAGCGCAGGTGCAAAAATTTCTGAAGGCAGAATCATTGTTTTAAAGTCAGGTTTTTGGCCATTTCCTATGATTTTTCTTGGCTTGGGGTGATTCTTGGAGGATTTATAGAGAGGGTTTTCATCATCAATGTCAAGGCAAGTTACTCCCTCCTATTTTGAGTTAAATACATCAATTATGTATGGATTTGAGCATGAAATTTGTAGAAAACTTGGGGTTTGGGGAAAACCTAGAAAATTAGTATTCTTGGATTTTGACTACGATTTTGAGTATGGAATTTAGAGAAAATTATATATTTGAGTTTGTGAGGCTATGGGTAAAGTTTATCTTTGAAAATTTTTGGATTCCGGGCACATAGGTCCGAGGGCGTTTTCGTCAACTTTTCGATCACGGTTAGGAATTGTTATAAATTGGGTTATAATGAGTACCTTAGCATATATGAATGGATTTACATAATTATTGGCTAGTTTTGGAGCGTTGTGCATCGATTCGAGTCTTCGAAAGGGTGTGGAATATCGTTTATGGATCTTCGGAGTAAGGTGAGTCTCCTTTCTAACCTTGTAAGAGGGAATTGTCCCCATAGGTGAAATAATTGATTATGTGCTCCTATTTGTTGGGGCTACGTATGCACGAGGTGACGAGAGTCCGTGCGTAGCTACTATTATGCTATTGTCCGGGTAGTTAGGACCCAAAAACATACTATACTTGGATTATTTACGAACCTATTGATAGCTTGAATTGCTTAAATCACATCGAATTAGTAAACGAATTTCTAAACAGATAAAACTTTATTTTTCTTAAATAGTTAAAGAGGATTTATTTTCATTGGATAATTACTCCATGTGGACTTCTTGATTGACTGTTTGTGTGTTTATTTATGGAACGGGCCGAACGCCTCGGCAGATTAAATAGATGCATCTATAGGCGCGCCGTCGACCCTCGGCAAGTGCACAGTTATTTCTGTTGGAACGGGTCGTCGTCTCGGCATAATATGTGCATGCTTGCATTGCTTATCCTGAAACTTATTGAAGTTGATATTGCCTTTTTATGGCCCGCTATAAACTAATAAAGATAACAAAAAGTAAATCTTGGAATTTCCTTATTATTTGAGAAGGTGTTACCTGATTTCTTGCTCTATGAATTATAATTGCTAGATAAATCCATGTTTTCCTCACATCTTCACCATTTTATTATTGGACCACTAGTAAGTGTCAAAGTTGACCATCTCGTCTCTACTTCTTCGAGATTAGACGGGATACTCATTGAGTACACGTTATTTTCGTACTTATACTACATGTCTGTGCATTTTTGTTGCATAGGTATATGTAACTCTAGTGACCTACTGGGCGTAGCAGCATGGTGGATCCGAAGACTTAGGTGAGCTGCACTTCTCGAGGCGACCCGCAGTCAGCAGAGTCTCTTTCAATTATCTGTATTTATTTTCTGTCCAATATGGTGTTCCGAACAGTTGTTGTACTTTATTTGAATTTTTTTAGAAATTGCTCATGCACTTGTGACACCGGGTTCTGGGATGGTTTTGAAGTATTTGGTATTAACTGCTTATCATTTAAATTTGATTTGAGATAATTATCTTTTAAATTACTAAATTTGAAGAAAAATCCTAGATTATTTGGTTGGCTTGCCTGACAGCAGTGTCCGGCGACATCACGGCCCTTAGTGGATTTTGGGCCGTGATAGAAATTCTCATCTAAAAACTTAAACTATCAGAGATAATAATTATTTTATTGTTAAACTATATCTATCATGATCCACGTTCATAACATGTATTGTCCACTATGGCCCAATAGAACTTAGGAATTTGTCCCTTCGGTTACGCCATTATTGAGTCTGAAAGCACGCATGCTATATGAACTTGTGTTATGTCTTATAAAGGTTTCAATTTTCTCTCCCATTCTAACCTGAATTTGTTTCTGGTGACGAAATCTAACCAAACAAAAATCTGCGTGAAGAGGAAGAGCAAAGTCACTTGGGCCAAGACGTATTCGTACAACGCTATAGCGACAAGCACCTCGGCCACGATCGAGGTCGTGTACTCAAAATGCTTGTACGATGAATTGGATATTACGGCATTTCAGGGGGTCAACTTGTAATACAGTTAAATGACTTAGGTACTCTAGCTAATGATTGTTGTGCAAATGATAATGCCTAGTATATATACTAGGTGAGAGAATGAAGAAAGGGAGGGGATTCACAAATCACACACTCCTTTACTGACAGAGGATGGGAATTGAAGAATCCATCTCGTAAATGAGAGAAGGTTCCTTGCTATCCATTTTTCTGTAGCCATCGTTATGGAATTCCCCAAAGACATACCCCGTGGTCATTATTTGTGAATTCCTTCTTTCTTCTTTATATTACATTGTGGAATAACAATGTCGAGAATGAATGCAAGCTCATCATATACATTAGATTTTTTTTCATTATCTTAAGGAGTTCATGAGCTTCACCGTACCCAACTTTTCTTACTTAGCATTCATTGATCTAGAGTTAATTATCTTCGGCTAGGATTTATCCTCTATCTTCTTATTTAATTGGTTTAACAAAAGGTCTCATACCTTTTTGTCAAACAATTTGGCACCGTCTGTGGGAATTTTCTAGCCAAAGCCTTAGTTCCCTCTAGATCCAAACATGGTCTTAGCTATATCTCCCATTCGGTGAAGTTTCACCCTTTCACTACGAATGTAGACTTGCGAAACCGGTCAGTAAACCCCCGAAACGGCCAAACCAACCAAGGATAAATCCATACGCAAAATTGGCATTATGCCTGGTTTACAGATGAAAACTGCGCTACGCCATAGTAGCATCCCTGATGTGTTGTGAACATGAGCCATCATAGTGGGACTACGACTACGCATACCAAATACGTCTGTAATCCTATTTCCAGGTTAGTACCCAACACCTCATACATCCTATGCATATCGCCTTCCTTCCTACTATATGAAACGATGCTTGTTGTGTAATTTACTGACTAAAATACTCCTCGTCTGTATGTTTGTGGTATGACTTACATTTCTGCCATTTTTGTGCACCCGGGACTAAGACACACTGGGACTCGAACTTGAGACCCTAATAGAGGTAGTGGATCGTCCACCCATGAGATGACAAAGCTCAACCAGTGACGAGGATGAGCGCAAAGCCAAAGCCGACATCAGGCCGGAAACAAGTACCAGAGTATAGAACAAGGCGAGCTGCCCTGCGGCGCGAGCCCTAGTTCATTGCCAAACGAGGGAACTTCCCAGGTCTAAAGAGTGCAACCATCGAAGGAAACGTGGACAATCCCCTTCATTCATCATCTAATCAGCCGACCAAGCTAATAGATGATTCCATGTACTTCCAAACTGTTATTCCTTCTTAAAAAAGAGAGAGAAAAGTGAAACAGAAAACAGGGACGTCCTCCCAAATACGCGAATGAAGGCAAGCCGACATACAGGCTCTAGGTTCCTCCCTATGCCAAATGGCAAATCAGGAGAACCCCCATACGGCTCAGAACAAGCCAGCATCATTAAGAAACAATATCCATAGCCAGGGGCTGGGCGGTGAGCCCATGGAATGTATAATTTCCCCAACACAGGCAGAACATGATCACGAAAAGTTTGCCCGTATGCTCGCTATGGCGATGCTACACCAATTCAACCAACTAAATACTACGAATCACGTCGGAACTTTGCTCGAATTAATCGAGTCCTAGGGTGCCCAGAAGCCCAAGCAATAAGTTCATCGCCTGTCCCGTCAACGGTGTCTCCAGGCCGAGCAATGAAGCGACTAGATAGATTAGAACTCACCCCGACACATATATAAACTATGTAGCAACGCATGATATTCTAAGATAAATTGGGACTCACCCCGATGCATGCATGAACGATACAACAACGAGTAATATTCTCCGATAAAAGCAAGGCAACATGCAACATTCTTACCACTCTACTGAGCCTGCACATCGCCAAGCAAAAGTAAAATATGACCTCGTTAGAATCAACAAGCCAAAGTTTGACCTCGCTCGAACTCATAATGGGTTACAACTCGACCTCGCTCGAATTTACTCCCTTACGGTCCCCGACCATCGCCAAGCAAAAGTAAAGTTTGACCTCGTTCGAATTAACAAGCCAAAGTTTGACCTCGCTCAAACTCATAACGGGTTACAACTCGTCCTTGCTCGAATTTATATCCTTACGGCCCCCAGCCATCGCCAAGCGAAAGTAAAATTTGACCTCATTCGAATCAACAAGACAAATTTCGACCTCGCTCGAACTCATAACAGGTTACAACTCGACCTCGCTCAAACTCATAATAGGTTACAACTCGACGTCGCTCGAATTTATACCCTTATGGCCCCCACCATCGCCAAAGCTAAAGTAAAATTCGACTTTCATTCAAGTTAATAAGGTTCGACCTCGCTCGAAATAACAAAGTAAGGTTCGACCTCGCTCGAACTAACAAAGTAAGGTTCAAACCTATTCGAACTAATGAGATAAGATCCGACCTCGCTCAGATCAGCAAGCTAAATTCGACCTCATTCGAATTCCCAACTAAAAATTAGGGACTCATCACGGGAAAATCTGAAGATCTTTTTCAAACAAAAAAGAGAAAGAAAGTCAGAGATGTGAAACCAAAGGCAAACCAACTAACTTATTTATAATATGTACATACACGACATCATATTACAAAAGCCCAAAAGTGGGCCCCCGTAAAAAGAAAAGCAAGCAACAACAACAGAACAAAAAAACCAAGTATAAAAAGCTACAAAAACTTCACTCAGCCTCATCTCCACCACCGTCCACGCTAGCATTGTCAATATTAGTATGAAAGCCCATCTTCGATATCTGCACCACCACCAGCCTCCGGTGTCATAGGGTCATAACCGCAGGCAAGATGAGCCTTGCGTGCCTTAACCTGAGCATCTTCAAAAATGGCTCCAGGAATGCTCCCCGCCGCCTACAAATCCTTATATATGTCTCATTAGGCCTCGACATGGACCCATATCTCGTACAAATGGCGGGGGACATCAATAGATGCAGATTTTTGAGAGGGGGCCTGAGCCGACAGATGTTCCTTCTCGGCCTCGAGAGCCACAACTTGGTCTCCCAGGTTCGAGGCATCCTGCTCGAGCTCACCGATATGCTCCTCGAGCCTTGCTTCCCTCAGTGCGGACGTCGCCCTCTCGACCTCCCGCTCAAGCCTAAGGATGAAAATAGTATCTTCCAGCACCGCTGCCCTTGTCAAAACCACCGCTCAGGCTCCCTTGGCCCTCTCTAACTCAACTACCTTCCTTTCTAACATAGCCACTTTCTCCGTCCACATTGCGCTTAGTTTGGCAATTCTAGTGGAATTTTGCTCAAGCTCCGTTCGCAAAGACAACACCTTTGCCTGAAGATCCTCGCATTCTGCCGCAACCCATTTGCCCAGCTCGAGCTCCTTGTCTTTGACCTTAAGCAGCCCCTCGAGCTCGCTACATCTGCGGATAGACCACACCAGATCCTCGTCCTGCAACTCCTTCCTAAGTAATTGAGTACTACTTCCCTCTCTAAGCTGAGCATGCATCTCACGGCATCTGTTGTGATACTGGTGATACTTCATGGTCATTTTCAGAAAGACATCGGCCCACGTCTTGGCCCAAATAGCACTCTCAATCTCCAGCATGTAAGTGTGAGGAGGAAAAAATAAAGAATCAGCGAAAACAAAGGGCACAAAACAAAGAAAATAGCAAAAGGAAACTCGCCCTCAAGGCCATCCCAACCACACCACGTGAGAGACCTACTTTTGGAGGAGGTGCACAGAAGGTCAAATGCACCAAGTCCACCATGTCCTCTAACATGCTAAAGTTTGATGGAATTTCAAGCATATGGGAAGGACCTTCCGCCCTCTCATCGAGCTTGGTAAAACCTTCCTCGGACATCCTCATATCCTCAGGACCAATATCAGAATCAGATTCATAATCATTCACCACTACGCCCTTCAACCTCTTATTAGCTGAAGCGGGGGTGCGGTCCTGCCGAGACATTGATGGACCGCTAGAAACAATCACGGCGGCCTCCGAACTCTGTCCCCTACCACAGCAACCTCTTCCATGCCCAAAACAGGCATCGCCTTTACACCCAGGCTGGCATCACTGCCGAAATAGGGTCACCCCTCGAGGGTGTTTCAATTAAAGACTCCCCCTCCGACATTATCCTTCGCCTCTTTAACGGGGCCTCTTCGCCACCATTATGAGAAGCTTCGCCCTCCAAACGAACTGTGGGGACCGGAGTGTCCGACCGAAGAGCAGCCTCTGAACAAACAGGTTCGGACACAGACGCGGTCTGTGGAATAGCCAGACTTTCGACGCCCTCATCCACAGCTATCATTGGTACGGGCCTGGCAGAAGAAGCTAGCTGACAGAAAGCAAGGACAGGAGCGCTCGCCCTTCTCGCTCATCTCCGACCTGCCAATGAGAGAAATTTGACCAAAGGAAAACATAAGGTAAAGAAAAATACGGAGCGAAGAAAAACGAAACTTAGGCTTGTGAGCACGTGATTTTTGCCCTAAGCAAATTATTCCCAAAAATTCAAACAAAATGATTTTTCTTTATTTTTATAATTTTTGTGTATTTTGGTGTCATTTTCTGATAATTATTGCATTTTTGTGTTAATTGGTTGCATAATAATTCATATTAAAAATTACAAAAATATGCATTTGCATTAGGAATTTAATTTCACATTTTAGTATTAAGTAGATATTAATTCATTTTAGAATAATTTAAAAAAAATCACAAAAATAATTCATTTAACATTTTTGTTGAAAATTGTTACAAAATAGTTATTAAATGATTTTGGGCTTTAATTAGTTTAATTGTTAGTTTAATTTCTCAATTTTATAAAATCAGAAAATAAATTTAAATAAATATATAAGCTGGAAAATACAAAAAAAATAAATAAAAAATGAAATGAAAATAAAATACAAAAAGAGTAAAATTCAAGAAAAGCAAGGATAAAGAAAATCTGTTAAAATTGGGCCAAATACCCAAATCCAAACAAAATATGCCCAGGCCAAGCCACACGCCCCAGTCCATGGCCCAATTATCGCAAACCCGGCCTGCCCTCCCTTCAGATAAAACGACGACGTTTGGCGTCCTGTGATCTCAGTCATTGATTGCCCTTAATCCAACGGCCATCAGCTTGATCTCTTATTAAAACAAAACGACACCGTGTAGGTGTTAATTAATCTGAGCCGTTCAAATCATTTCATCCAAGTGCCATCATTTAATACACTAAATTAAATAAAATACATTAACCCTAATTCATTTCTTCAATATTCATTCACTTCGTCTTCCTCCTTTCCCTAGCCGCCCCTGTTCCACCACTAACCCCGCCGGAACCCTCGCCGGTGGAAAACACCCCTTGCATCAAACCTCACCAAAATTACACCATATGACCGCCATGAACTCCTTTTTCCACCCCTCTACTTGGTTTCCTTCGAATATCACTCCATCTTGTCGAATATCCAATTTTGTCTCACCGGAATCCTACCTCCGGCGAACAACACCTACCTCAAATCACCCCAAATTTACACCGTAGACTCGCCTTCACTTTCTTATCCTAAATATCCAAACCATAGTCCTCAAATATCAACGGAAGACCTCAAATATTAATTTCAAAATTTTCCGGCCAAAAGTCCAAACTCAAATCTTTATGATTTTTGACCATAACATCCTTAACCACGTATTTTCTTATGAAAATACATGGTTGGGGATGTTACGGGTCAAGAATCTCGAAAGATTCTCTCAAAATTGGTTGGCCGGAGTTTTTCGTGACAACAGTGAGTTCTTCTCCTATTTTTCTTTTCTTTTATGCTTTATTATTGTTCTGATTGGTTCAATTCATGCTTTAAATAGTCTATAATAATTTCCATAGGATTCTGTTCCTATTTTTCCTGTTCAATTGTTTAGTTTAATAGAATGATTAGTATTCTGCCTTTATTTAGTTTTTCTTTTATCAATATTAAATGATTCTTGTTCTGATGCAATTCATAGGTTATAATCATTTGTTGATCCAATAGTCAGTCATTAGCTTATTTGGTGTGAATCGTTTGTTTCAGTTCAATATGTTTTAGTATTTCTCTTGACTATTTGTAAGTCAATTATGCTTAGTTCAGTTAGTGGTTAATTAGTTGAATTTGGCTATAATTAATTAGGATTGGTTATAGCTGTTAGATTTCTGATTAGTAGTTGGTTAATCGTGGAATTTAAATAAATTAGGTTTGGATTAATGAACTCAGTGATAAAAAGGTTGATTAACAGTAGATTTACTCTAGTAAATTCAGTATAGTTTCAGGGGCATTTTGGGAATATAAAAAGGGGTTAGTAATAATTAACAAAAGGAAGGGAGGGTATTTTGGGCAATTTCAGGGGTAATAGGGGCATAAAAATGGGTAGTTTAGTAATTTTTAAAGTGAAGTGAGGGTAAATAAGAAATTACAATAGAATAGAATATTCTAGATTGGGGTATTAGTATAGTTCTTAATAAATAAGTGTAGCTAATTGTATTACAAGTTAAAAATAAAGGGTAGAATTGAAATAAAAGAAGGACTAATGTACAAATACTCAAATTTGAGTTTCCCTCCAACTTTATATCTATAAATAGGCATTGATATGCCTTGTTTTACAAGTTTTCAGAATCTGAAAAATTTCCTCAAAACAAATTCTGTCCTCATAGATTCAAATTCGAAAATTCATAGCTTCAAAAACTCAAAAACATTAGAAATTAGTAAAAATCCAAAAAATATTACTGTTTTGGTGATCATTTAGTTAAACTTGAAGGCTTCGCATTGATCTTCTTCGATTTTAGTAGTCAAAACTCTGTGAAATTGCGCTGGACTGGTCGAGTTATTTTTTCTGGTTAAAATCTCGTGTTGTGGTTTGATCTGGGGTATTTTGAGGCTGTGACTGGATTTTTCTATCCTGTTGCTGTTGCTGTTGCTGTATAACTAAAGCTGATCCTTACTTTCTTTGTTGTTCTATATTCAGGTACACAGCTTTGTCATTGAGGGCTATGAGTTGTAGTATAGATTCGTGATGTTAAAGGCATAAAATTCAGTTTAATTTCAAATGTCAATTGACGCGTTTGAGTATTAATTTGATGATGTTGTTACTTTAAATTTTTATTACATTCATAGGATTGTATAAATAAACTGAACTGGACTGTGTATACTACTATTCGCCAAATTCATATAAAAGGTTGATTTCAAATTAGGTTAGCAGGATAAGTACATGACAGTATTGGTTAATGTCTTATTGGTTGCTTTCATAAACTCATAATACTTGTAGTTGTTATTTTCATTGTTAATTAGTAATTAAACAGTATCGTGCTGCAGTATCGAATTGTTTTGGAGTTTCGGCAGTATAAAAGTATAAATAATTAGAGATAAAATTTCAGTTTAGCCAAGTAGGATTCTAAATTTGTGGTTGATCCTTATACAATTTTGAGCGACTAATAGTAGAATAATGGTAGTAATTGATTGAATTGAAACGATTTGCAGTGTGTTGTCCTATTAAATTCGTTTTGTTCCATGATTAAGTATAAAAATGGTTTTAGTTCGAATTTGAGTTCTGGACTTAAATAGAACGGCCCAATTAGTCATGCACATTTTTACTGAAATACTCACATACGTATGCCCAGGCCCAAAAAATATTTTTTCATTCTGTGTAGATAGGAGTTAAGCTGTATTGGGCCAAAGCTCAACTTGCATGACCTGGACCAAGCTTGAATCTCTAAAGCTTTGTTAAAGCTAAAAGTAA
>MU748994.1:0-25705 GCA_026770625.1 Nicotiana glauca
ATAACTACATCAAAAGTATGATAGGATAACAGCTTTACAACTAGAATAAGGAAGAAGACTCTTCGGTCTGCGGACATTACAGATATACCTCGAAGTCTCCGTATGTCTCCTCGCCTCAAGGATAGTGCACCTAAGTAGAGGTACCGGTATGATCTGCATATGAAAAACATGCGCAGGAAGGGCATGAGTACACCACAGCGGTACTCAGTATGTGCCAAGCCTAACCTCGGTTGGGTAGTGACGAGGAAAGGTCAGGACCCTACTGAGGCAAAAATATAATAGTAGCAATAATTAACAGTGTGGAAAATCTGGCAAAAATAATAAACGCAACAGTGCAATAAGGAAAATAAATGAAACAATAATAATTACCAGGATAAAGCAGAAACACTGGGTAAACACAACTCAATATCAAATACCAATGAGGGTCTCCCAGGATACCGTCCTGTAGCCCTCTCCTCAACTGTCCAATGGATCTCCCGAGATACCATCCCGTAGTCCAACTCTCGTACCAGTATCAAAGGATCTTCCGGGATACCGTCCCATTGTCCAATCATAAAAGTGCAGGGGGATCTCCCGGGATACCGTCCCATAGTCCCAAAATAAAAGTACAGGTGGATCTCCCGGGATACCGTCCCGTAGTCCCAAAATAAAAGTTCAGGGGATCACCCCGGATACCGTCCCGTAGTCCCAAAATATCAATGCAGGGGGATCTCCCGGGATACCATCCCGTAGTCCCAAAATAAAATGCAGGGGGGTCTCCCGGGAATCAAACTCGTAGTCCCAAATATAAATATGCAAGGGGATCTCCCGGGAATCAAACCCGTAGTCCCAAATATAAATATGCAGCCAAAATCAGAGAAATATTCAGGAATTGAAGTGCAACAATACAAGGCAACAAATAATTCTGGCCTAACATGTTTCACGTAATTACAATTTAGGGAAAATTAAGAAAATTGGCAATTTGGATCAAAAAAATCATGCTTTTTCTATACTAGCACAGGCTATAAAAATAAGAATGAAGCAAATACGGAAGAAACTCAATTTAAGTATTATAAGTAAAATTTTGCGTTTTTAACAAATGGCTCAGGTACGCGCTCTTCTCCTCACGTACAAGGCACCTAATTACCAAATATTATATCCTAAGGGACAAAGTCCCCCACACAAGGTTAGACAAGCCACTGCTCTCGAACAAATGCAAGTCAACCCAAAACCACGCCTTTGCCACGAGTATTCGACTCCAAATGGCTTAAATCTATTCAATTAAATTACATCTTGTAAATAATAATTCAAGTAATTTATTCTACAATCTAATTCTAAGCTAATACGCGAAATTATATAAAATGACCAAAATACCCCTCGGGCCTTACGTCTCGGAACCGGGTAAAATTTATATTACCGGAAACCTCACACTCTCACAAGTCTAACCATACCAAATTTACCAAAATCCGACAATAATTCGTCCTCTAAATCATCAAATCAATTCTTTCAAATCCCTAGGCTCAAACATTTGGATTTCACTTCAAAATGAGTAATCTAGTTAGGATATTTGATGATAATCCCATATTATTGTCTTATAATGACAAAAGTGACTTGTCTCTAGTTTTCACATTAATTCTTACTCAACAATCACCCAAAAACGAGATTGAAGACTAGGGTGTAGAACCTTACCTCTTTGATGAAGTACCTGTGATTGGGTTCTTCGATTCTTGAAGATTGATGCAAGATTGGATGATTTAAATGGTGAGTTCCCCCATTCTCTCTCGAAAATGCTCTCACCTCTCTCTAAAATGCTTAGAAAATCACCCCAAAATGAATCCCAAAGCATATATATTGAAATGGGGTCGGGTTATAAAAAGTGGAAAGTTAACCCTCCGAAGTCGGGTCTGCTGCAGCAGAACGGACCGCAGAATGAACATGCGGGCCGCAGAATGCACCACAGAATGGGCACCCAAAACTGGGCTACACTGGCCCAGTCTGCGACCGAAATGCGACCGCAGAGTGCTAAATGTGACAGGTTCTGCGGTCGCAGATTTGACACAGGTTTGCATTTTCCAGCCTTTGGTAATTTGATCATAACTTTGTGTAGGAATTTCAAAATGAGAAACGGTTTAAAGCGTTGGAAACTAGACTCGGAGATATTTAATTTGATAGGTTTTTCACCATCCAAATCCTCATATAACTAGATACATGATCATTTAAAGTGAGGTCTTGTGCGCACTCATTTACAACTTCGTCTATTATGAAATTTTTCAACTTCAAAAGTTCCCGTTAGCCATCCGAAATCACCCCGAGGTCCCTGGGACCTCAACCAAAAGTGCAAACCCATCCTAAAATATCATATGAACTTGTTACAATCATAAAATACATCCAAAAACACAGCAATCACCAATCATCAACGGATTCAAGCCTAAGTTCAACCAAAACTTTCGAAACTCGCATTTAATCAAAAACCCTACCTAAACACGTCCGAATGACTTGAAATTTTGCACACATATCCCAAATCATCTAACGAAACTATAGAAACTTTTGAAACTCCATTCCAACCCTCGGATCAAAATCTCACCTATCAACCCGAAATCGCCAAAATACTAACTTTCGGTATTTCTAGCCTAAATGAGCTACGGACTTCCAAAATACCTTCCGAACACGCTCCCAACCCCGAAATCACCTAACGGAGCTAACGGAACTATCGGATTTCTATTCTGAGGTCGTCTTCATACTGTTCCAACTACAGACCATTTTTCAACACTTAAGCTCTCATTTAGGAACTAAGTATCCCAAAAACACTCTGAACCCCAACACTAATGTCCCGGCAACCCAAAATAGTAGAAATGAACTTTGAGGAAGCAGTTAATAGGGGAACGAGATATAAATTCTAAAAATGACCAGTCGGGTCGTTACAACTTCATTACTTGATGACTCTTACTCGGAATTGTTATCTTCCCCACAGCATGGTCCCCCTCCCATATAGATTGGTTATCGCTGTATCTCTGTTTCGATGTGTATGTATATAAATGTACAGGTTTATGTGGTAGTCTTTCTAGCCTCGTCACTACTTCGCCGAGGTTAGGCTAGGTACTTACCAGCACATGGGGTAGGTTGTGCTGATACTATACTCTGTACTGTGTGCAGGTCCCGGAGTAGCATTTGGTCATCAGCAGTAGATCGGGAGCTATCCTTCAGTTCGAGACTCCGAGGTAGCCCTGGTGGTGTCCGCAGGCACGGTGTCTCTTCTATCAATTTTTTTTTATGTACTGTTGTCATTTGTACTCAAGACAGACTATGTTCTTTTCTTTCAAACACTTGTTTGTAGTATCCTAGACAGTCCATGAGTATTGTGATACCAGTTCTTGGGTAGAGGCATATATTGATTTCCGCATTATTTTTTAGCTTATTTAATTATATTCTTTCGCTTTAATTTTATATACCGCTATTATTTAAATATTTATCGCTCGTTGTTATGATTTATGAAAGAATTAAAATAAAAGAGTTAGGAGTTTATGATTTCGTGGCTTGCCTAACTTCTACGAGTACGTGCCATCACGACCCCCGAGGGTGGGAAATTTGGGACGTGACAGAAGGGGATACAAAAACCTTTTTTTCCTTTTTCCTGAAATCCTGTCATCCTTATCCAGTTGGTGTGCCACCGTGTTGCCTTCTTTAAACACGTACTAGAGGAGGGTCACCTTCCCTTGGTGCATTAACAACCTGCAATCAATAACAAGTTTATTAAGTAATCTATTACCATTTTGTATAGTTCGAATTGGCTCCGCACAATCCGTTTCCATTTGTGAGAATAAATCCCATTCATGGGCAGTTTTGAGTCCTTTCTTTAATGCTTTGATCTTTGCTTAGAAGGAACATCGAGCATGTGAGGATTTTGTGAAACCAACAATCCAGTGCCCATATGCATTAAGGAACACACCTCCCAGGACACTTTCTTGAGAACAATTCTTATAACTAGCATCAATATTTAACTTGTACCAAGCCCTAGGAGGTTTTTGCCAGTTTATTTTCAGTTTGATCTTCTTAATGGGGACTGGATTGCTTTCAGTAAGGAGAGTGAATTCTAGAGCCCTATCAATAATTTTGTCAATACTTATTGAGTGGCTTCAATTGTTTTGATAGTTGGAATTTCTGTATATTCAAATTTCCCATAGGACAAATGGAAAGAAGGAGTTTCAATTGGGAGCCTATACCTCATAGAGCAAGCAAGATATTTTAGTTGCAAGAGTCAATGTTCACCCATGGGATCATATAGCTTGACAATCCCATAGTGTCCCATATTGGTTTGATTATTTTACAATCAAAGAAGATATGAATGGTTGATTCTTTTTCTTTTAAATCACATATTAGACATAAGGGATCAATGTTGATTCCTATATGGGCTAGATACTTTTTACAAGGCAGTTTGCTATGAAGACATTACCATAGAAAGAGTTAATTTTATTTGGGACCAAATCCAATCAAAATTCAAATAATTTCCCAAATTAGGCTATAAAAACATTTAGTAGTAAAAATCCCTTTAGGTGAAAGAATCCATACGTGAAATTGACAGAATAGCCTAAATGGCACCTATACTTGTGCCACTTTGTCATGACGGCCCTCAAACTTAATAATTTTCCAACTGAATATTTACACTCCTTCAAACCGTGTATAATAAATGCTTATGACAGGAGGCTGCAGTGCGTGTAATTCAATCTCCTCCACGTTGGTTGTCACATCAAAATATAATAATATTTAAATACCATGTCACATGGTAGATTAAAAATAATTAAAATCAAAAACTAAAAATTAAAAGTAAAATTCATATGTTAATACTTGCAAGACTTAGCGGACGTAAAGAATCCCCTTTCAATTTCTTGTCACCAGCGCCGGCGAAGAGCCCCAAAATGGAAGAACAGCTCCAAACAGTTCTTGAAAAAACTAAAACATCGTCAAGTTGTTCAACATCCTCTTTCTTCTGCATCTTATCAGTAGTGTTTTTTGAATTTTCACCATCTTTAATAATGGCTTCTCTAATAATTTCTCTGGCTTTAGCCATGGTATCATCGTCCTCTTTCTTTTCCATTTGTTCATTCCTCTCTATTGTTGCTTTCATTCGTTTCTTTCACTCTTTCTATTGCTAAGAAATGCTACTTTACTACTTCCGCAATAAAGATTCAAAAATGGCATACATCAAAACCAAATACCCAAATCAAGAAAGTAAAGTTTTGTGTATTTAAATTGACACAAAACAGTGCGCAAGAAAATTGTAAATTTGAAAATTTTGAACTTACCTTTGTGTTGCAGCTGAAATCTCGCTCAAAACCAGACTAAATCTTCTCCAAATCGCCTCAAATTCGAGAAATTAACTCCCAAAGGTATCCCCAATTCTTTGCCAAGACACTCAATCGAACCCGAATCTAATTTCGCGAACCCGAAATTTTAAACTCAAGCTTCGAGCTCCTTTAATGGAGTCTTAAAACTTTCTCTTTTGTACTAAGAACCTTAGTAAAGTTACAACCAAAATTGTTGTGTAAGAATATTTCTTTTTTATTTTTTGTTATTTTTTAATTGAAATCACCAAAGTTACTCACTTTTTAGAGCGTGCAATCACGCATTTTACCCAGCTCAGCAACGCATATGCTACATATGCTTGGTCAACGGTTAGAGGGGTTTAAAGTAATGTATTTTAAAAGCTACAAGTTGTCCAGATGAAACTTCATAAAGTATCGGGACCGGAATGACAAAGCGGGACAAGTAGAAGTGTTTATTAGGCTATTCTGCCTAGGAACATCTTGCATTGGGCCCTTTGAAAGTATATTTGTTCGAAGGGTATTTTGATGGACATCAGAGGGGATATATATTGATAGATTAGTAAGATTTCATTTTTGATCAATATAAATATCTCTAATTTTAAGATTGTAGTTCCAAGGCATGAGAGGCCCTTCAATAGTATTTCTTAGACTCATCATATTAGGGATCCATCTTGTATCCCATATGTATAAGTCAGAGTTTAGACGAGGTGACCATGAAATTCCTTTTGCATATAATTCCCATCCTTTAATAACAACCTTCCAAATAAAGGATTGATTAAATTTGGAATAATTTACTCCATATTTTGTAATTATCAATCTTGCCCAAGGAGTTGTGGCTTGAGTAAGGAGTCTCCATACTAGCCTTGCCGGGTTGATCATATTTTTGGCAATGGCATTATGGACGCCTAGACCACCAGAAAATTTAGGCGAACATACTTTATATGAATTAATAAGATAAATTTTTTTCCTATTTTTATTTGTACTCCAGATAAAATCCCTATGGATTTGGTCAATAGTTGTGAGAGTCTTTTCTGGAAGAAGGGTGTATTGCATGTAGTAGTTAGGAATAGAATTTAAGCAAGATTGGGCGAGGGTAGTTCTTCCAACTATATTGATAAATCTCATTTTATGAGAGGCATGACTTGTTTTCATTTTGTCAATTATGAATTGGTAATATGCTGGTTTGGGGATTCTTATTTAATATTGGGAACCAAAAATAGGTACCAAAAATATCACTCTTTTTAATGCCCAACAAATTGCTAATACTTATCATAATGTTAGTACTGTTGTTTTTGGAGAATGGGATTTTTGACTTGATATGATTGATGTTATGGCCATATAGTGAACAAAAATATCAAGGCCTAACTTAATGGTTTTACAAGATATTTCATTAGCCTTGACCATTAATGTCAATTCATCAGCAAAAAAAATAGGTGAGAGAAGTTATGAATTTTTCTTTCTATAGTGATTGGGTCCCAATTGCAAATGTCTACCTGATTTTAAATATGTCTAGATTACATTTCCAAACAAAGGATAAATATGCAGGGTGATAGAAGGTCACCTTGTCTAATTCCTTTACTTGGTTAAAAAAAGTGGTGATAGAGCCATTCACAAGAACTGCTATAAAGCTTGAACAGATACAACTAAGTAGAAGTTTTGAGAAATTTGGAGGAACTTGAAAAATGTAAGGGAGTAGTAGACAAAGGACCATTCTAAACGGTCGAAAGCCTTTTCCAAATCAAGTTTTAAGATCATATGACCTTGCTTGTCCTTAATTTTTTTAAGGTTGGAAATTAGTTCCTGAATTATAATTGCATTATCTGAGGCTCTCTATTCTTCATAAAACTAGACTGGAATGGACTTATAATTTTGTCTAGAAAAGGTTTAAGACGATTTGCAAGGATTTTGGTAATAATTTTGTAAATAGTGTCGCAAAGGACAATAGGTCTGAAATTTTTAATATTATTTGCATTGGGTACTTTGGGGATCAGACAAAGGTAAATTTTATTAATATCCGTTGGAATTTCTTGTTTTCTAAAAATATCATGACAAAGATTTGTAGTTGAATTCCCTATGATGTTCTAGTATTTTTTATTAAAAAAAAGGTGGAGTCCATATGGACCCGGGGCTTTGAAAGGTTTGAACGAGAATATAGCTTCTTGATTTCACTATCTAGAAGTGGGTTGTCTAGTGAACTAAGTTCTATTGTGGGATGATTAGAAATATTTATCCTTATATTCTTCCACTGCGTGCATGAATAGAAAGTGGTAAAGATATTATTGAAGTAGTTTAAAACATGAGACATGATTAATTTATGATATTAATCCAATTTCCAGCCTCATCCTTAAAGTAATTAATTTTGTTTTTTCTCCATCTGTTAGAGGCAGATATATGGAAGAATTTCGTATTAGCATCTAGATCCTTTATTTAGACATATTATTCTACATCTCAATTTTCAATAGTCTTCTTCAATCTTTAAAATATCATTATAGTCTTTCTTAAGGGTACATTCCAGATTTTGTAGAAAAGTGCTTTGGGTATAGTTCTTAGAGTTTTGTATACCCTCAAGCCTTGCAATTAATTTCTTTTTCTTTTTTCCATTATGTCTCAAAATGTCTTATCTTTTCAAGGTTTGATACTATCGATAAAAGATTTACTTCCACAAAAATAGTCAGTACCAAGCCAATTTTGTTTAACCAAATTTTGGAAATCTGGATGTCTACACCAATCTAAACGGAAAGGTTGGATACATCCTTGTCTATTTCTAGGAATTAGTTCTAATAAAATAGGATTATGGTCAGAATGAGTTTTGGGAAAATTAATTATCAAGTAGTTAGGAAATAGTTCACACTATTTTTCATTACCTAGGGTGTCACGCCCCGAACCTGGGTTTGGACGTAACACGGCACTCGGTGCCTAACTACATATGACTGAGCGAACCAACTGGCTGGCTGAATCAACATGTGATATCATAACATAATGAATGCAGAAGATAAACTAACACATGTTGATAAACTTAAAGTATGGATGATATAAATCAAATTGCGAAAATACTAAAACAAGTCTGAAACATATATGTAGCTAACATTGCTTAACATGAAAAGCCTAAGACTCTATCAAACTGTTACTATAGTCTATAAAGCCTCTAATAAAGTACTAAAAACACTGGCTGTCTGACAATACTGAATATTATAAGGTAATAATATTTCCTCAAAAGGACAGGGGATCACCAAATAGCTGGTACGAAAATCTTAGCGCTCTGAATTATCAACCTGCATCGTGAAATGCAGACCCCGGGAAAAAAGGGACGTCAGTACATTTGAATTGTACTGTTATATAAAGTAACTAAAAGAAAAATTATAAATGCTGAAATTGAAACTACGCTGATAACTGAGAATTGATAATTGATAATAAAATATAACTATTGAAACAGAAACTAAAACGATAACAGATAACTGATAACTAAAATGGTAATTGATTACTGATAACTAAAATGATAACTGATAGCTGAAATGATAGTTGATAACTGAACAGAACAACAGAAGTAAGGATATGAATACTCACTCTTCTGAATGATGAACCACATGCTTATCTGAATAAATAAACTACAACCTCAGGCCCAATATATATGTATACAAACTGCGGCATCGGGCCCAAGTATACATATACATAACTGCAGCCTCGGGCCCAAAGATGCATAAAGCATTAACTGCAGCCTCAGGCCCCAATATGCATAAAACTTTAACTGCAGCCTCAGGTCCAAATACAGGTGTTCAAAATTCAGGAATTTAAAATCAGGAACATAGAATCATACTGCAATACATGATACTGAAATGTTAAATCACACTAAGTTACATAATACTGGAATACTGAATAGGACTAGCCTAATACATGTATTCTTGAACTGATTATAAACACTAAAACTTCAATCGTTTATGACATGCTGAGAAAGCTATACTGAGACTCGGGGACATCAAACGCAAGTCTATATTGAAGACGAACTGAGCTCACAATGTTAATAATGAAAGTCATGAATGAGTTATGAAATTAGAGAATAGAAGTTCTACAACTATTCAAGGAACTAGGCTTAACTATATTTCTGAGGCATTTGATAACATGGTAAAAGAAACATAGTGTAAGGAGAATCATTAACATTCCCAAACATAGAGAGTTAGCCTCACATACCTTAACTTCCTACTCTTTAGCGTAATACAATATTTGCCAACCATTTCAACTTTAATCTATATCAATACAAGTCAAAGGGATTCCATATTAGCATAAATTCTCATGTTTTGGTCACATAAGCATTTTCTCAAACACTTGGTGACATAAAGCTTAATAGTCCTTATTAATGGAGTTTCTACACCCAACAAGCCATTTTCTTGATCCTAGATAAATTCTAAAATCTCAAATTTCTTATAATCTATGTCATTCTTCTTCACTCATAAGATAAACAACACCCTTAACCAATCATCAGCAATCAACAAGCCAAACCTATAATTGTTCATGCTTTTCTATAAAACCCATCAACTCATATCTCATGAACTTATAGTCTAAAATCATTAATTCAACGCTATAATCAGTTAGAAGGTGAAGATATTACCTTCTTGGCATTCAATCTTCTTGAATTCGAGTTCTATGGTTCCTTCTCTCAATAATGATGTCCCAATTGAATATCTAATGATATGGAGGGTTTACCCATGCTAATAAGATGTTAGAAAATTAAGTCAACTTAGAATCACCATTAGAACTTACCTTGGATGGTGGATGTCACGGCCCAATTTCCAAACCCTGCGGTGATGGCGCCTCTCGTGAAGACAAGGCCAGCCAGAAAAATGCAATTACCTCTTTTAACAATTAATTAGCATTAACAAATTCAAAACATGTGTAAAATACTTATAAATGCGGAAACAACGATGATAGCAAAGGATACCATCCCGACACGTCCCAAACCGGGGTATCATAAATCATGAGCTACTACTGAGTATGCTATAAGTCTACAAAGTATGATATCTGACACAATAGTCTGAAGAGAAACATAAATGATAGTGGAAAAGGGAGACAAGGGACTGCGGACGTCAACAACTACCTCGTAACTCCAACTCGCTGCCTGGTCTGGAAGGAATCAGTGCTCAGGTACGAACTCTGTTATGCCTGAATCTGTACATATGGTGCAGGGAGTAATGTGAGTACTCCGACCCAGTGAGTAATAATAATAAATAATAACCGAAGGTATGAAAACACATAAATGCACAAGGCAACTCTATATCAGGCAGTAAATCAGTTAAACAGTAAAAACAGTAAAGAGTCAATGAAATCTCCTTTTAAAATCAGGTAAATCAGGTAAAACAACATGTAAATAGTGAGTATAAATCTGCCCCTCGAGCCCAGTATCAATCGCTCATAACAGTATCAGTCACTCACATAGCATCAGCCCCTCGGGCTCACTCTCAGATCATATGGGTACCTGCGGTCACTATGGGTGTGCAGACTCTGGAGGGGCCCCTTACGGCCCAAGCGCTATATCAACATAAGGCCCGAAAGCCTTCTCACATCACTCATAAGGCCGGAAAGCCTCCTCACATCACTCACAAGGCCTGGAAAGCCTCCTCACATCACATACAAGGCCTGAAAGCCTCCTTACGTCACTCCAGCCACCTCGTAGCATATAAATGTATCTCAGGCCCTCGGCCTCACTCAGCCTAGAAAATATCATAAGCCCCTTGGGGTTCAATAAAATAGTAATGCTCAGCCCAAATAATAGTGGAAATATCAATTAAGCCTCAAAATTCAATTAAAGTGGCTGAGTTTGTAAAACATTATAATCAACAGGACTGAGTTCAAGTAGTATATCAAATAGTGAGGAAAGAGTGATAAAAATCCACTAAGGACTCAAGTAGTCGTCCTGAAGCCCAAAATATGGAAATAAGCCCAAATCATGTTGATAACAAACACATCTCAGTTAAATACGCGGTAAAAATATCAATCAGGACGGACCAAGTCACAATCCCCAGTAGTAACAACCCCACGCTTGCCATTAAGCACGTGTTTCACCTCAATATAGCACTATGTTGTGCAAATCCGTGGTTTCAAACCCTTAGGATATCATTTATTATCATTACTCACCTCACGCCGGCCAAACTCCTAGCTCGCTATGCCCTTGCCTCTCGAATCAGCATCCTCGCGCATCGAATCTGATCAAAACAACAACTAATACATTACAATAGGCTAATGGAACATAACCCAATCGAAAAGAATTAAAAAACATCGAAAATCACGAAATTTATAAAACCCGAGCCCCAGGCCCACTTCTCGAATTCTAGAAAATTTTACATCAACGGATTTCTTATCTCACCACGAGTCTATACATATCAAGAACTCCCAAATCCGAGCTCAAATGACCCATCAAAACCCACTTTAAATTCCAAAACTCAAGCCCTATTTCTTCCTCCTTTTTAATATATTTTCCTGAATTTCTAGGTTGATTCTACCATTAAATCATGTATTTAGGCCATAGAACTCACCTCCAATCAGTCCCATCCGAAATCCCCTTAAATTCTCGTCCAAAAGCTCTCAAGGATGTTCAAAATTGGTGGAAAAATACCTTAGCTCGCGGAACAAAATGAAACTTTAAAACCCTTTCTGCCCAAACATTTTTGCTTCTGCGATCAATAAACCGCTTCTGCGGTTTTCGCTTTTGCAGAAATAATTCTGCTCCTGCGGAGTTCCACTATTAGCCAGGACCGCTTCTGTGGTCTAAATCTGCTTCTGTGGACGCCGCATCTGCCGACCACCAACCGCTTCGGCGGAAATCCTCCAATAGCTAAAAATTCGCTCCTGCGATGCCCCTCACCACATCTGCGAGACCAAATCTGCGAGACCGCATCTGCGGTCCTATTTCCGCAGATGCGGAAATACCATAACCAGCAAAACTCAGCAATAACATAAATCCAAAATTCATCTTGATGGCCATCCGAACTGACCCCGAGGCCCCAGGGACCTCAACAAAAAGTGCCAACATATCCTAAAACATCATTCGAACTTGCTCCAATCATCAAAACACCACAAACAACACCAAAACCATCAAATTACATCGGATTCAAGCCTAAGTTCTTCTAAAACTTCCGAAACACATATTTGATCAAAAACCCGACCAAAACACCTCCCAATGACCTGAAATTTTGCACACACATCCCAAATCACCTAACAAAGCTACAGCAACTTTTGGAATTCCATTCCGACCCTCGGATCAAAATCTCACCCCTCAACCGAACTTCGCCAAAATACTAATTTCGCCAATTCAAACCTAATTCTGTACCGAACCTCCAAAATCAATTCCGATCGCGCTCCTAACTCACAAATAATCCCCCGAAGCTAACTGAATCACCGAAAATCACATCTGAACCCTCTAACTCGTAAGTCAACATCTGAATGACTTTTCCAAACGAAACCTTCCTTAAAGAGACTAAGTGTCTCATATCCTACAAAAACCTCTCCAAACCAACTCGATCACATAAGATACGGATAATGAAGCATAAAGAAGCTAAAAACGGGGAAAATGAAGCGGTAACTCACGTGACGATGGGTCGGGTCGTCACATCCTCCCCAACTAAAACAAACGCTCGTCCTTGAGCAGGTCAAGAAACATACCTGAAGCCTCAAACATGTGAGGATATTTGCTCTGCATCTCCCACTCGGTCTCCCAAGTAGCCTCCTCCACGGGCCGACCTCTCCATTACACTTTCACGGAAGCTATATCCTTTGATCTCGACTTTCGAACCTGACAACCCACTATAGCCACCGGCTCCACATCATAGGTTAAATCATCATCCAACTGACCCGTGCTGAAGTCTAATACATGGGACGGGTCCCCAACATACTTCTGGAGCATAGATACGTGAAATACCGGATGCATGCCTGACAAGCTGGGTGGCAAGTCAAGCTCATAATCCACCTCCCCAATCCTCTTAAGTACCTCAAAAGGCCCAATAAACCGCGAACTCAACTTCCCTTTCTTTCCAAACCGCATAACACCCTTCATGGGTGAAACCTTCAGCAAGACCTTCTCACCAACCATATAAGACACATCTTGAACCTTCCGGTTCGCATAACACTTCTAACGTGACTGTGTTGTACAAAGCCTCTCCCGAATCAGCTTGACCTTCTCTAAGGAATCCTGAACCAACACTGTCCCAAATAGCCTAGCCTCGCCGGGCTTGAACCAACCAACTAGAAATCTACACTGCCTCCTATACAACGCCTCATACAGAGCCATCTGAAAGCTCGACTGATAACTGTTATTATAGGTAAACTCTGCAAGCGGAAAAAACTCATCCCAAGAACCTCCAAAATCAATAACACAGGCACGCAACATGTCCTCCAATATCTGAATAGTACGCTCGGACTGCCCGTCCGTCTGAGGATGAAATGCTATGCTCAACTCTACCTGCGTACCCAACTCTTGCTGAAATGTCCTCCAGAACTGAGAAGTAACCTGAGTACCTCTATCTGAGATGATAGACACTGGAACACCATGCAATCGAACAATCTCCCGGATAAAGATCCCTGCCAGCCGCTTCGAAGAATAGGTAGTACATACTGGAATGAAGTGCGCGGACTTGGTCAATTGATCCATAATCACCCAAATCAAATCAAACTTCTTCAAAGTCCGAGGAAGACCACTCACAAAATCCATAGTGACTCTCTCCCACTTCCATTCGGGAATAATCATCCGCTGAAGTATGCCACCCGGTCTCTGATGCTCATATTTCACCTGCTGACAGTTGAGACATCAAGCCACAAATCCTACTATGTCTTTCTTCATTCTCCTCTACCAATAGTGCTGCCTCAAATCCCGATACATCTTTGAGGCACCCGGATGAATGGAATACCGCAAGCTATGGGTCTCCTCCAATATCAACTCCCGAAGCCCATCCACATTGGGCACACAAATCCAGTCATGCATCCTCAACACACCATCCTCATCAATGGTCACATCTGTAGCATCATCATGCTGGACCCTGTCCTTAAGGACAAGCAAATGCGGGTCATCATACTGGCGATCTCTGATGCGATCATATAATAAAGACCAAGAAACCATACAAGTCAATACCCGACTGGGCTCCAAAATATCTAGTCTCACCAACCGATTGGCCAAGTCATGAACATCAACTGCAAACGGCCTCTCCCCAACTGGAATATATGCCAAACTCCCCATACTAACTGCCTTTCAGCTCAAAGCATCGTCCACTACATTGGCCTTCCTCGGGTGATACAGAATGGAAATATCATAATCCTTAAGTAACTCTAGCCACCTCCGCTGCCTCAAATTAAGATCGTTTTACTTGAATAAATGCTGAAGACTGCGATGATTGGTAAATACCTCACAAGATACACCATATAAGTAGTGCCTCCAAATCTTCAGAGCATGAACTATAGTAGCCAACTCCAAATCATGTACAGGGTAGTTCTTCTCATGGGGCTTCAACTGACGAGAAGCATAAGCAATAACTTTACCCTCATGCATCAATACACATCCAATCCCAACTCTTGAAGCATCACAATATATAGTATAAGAACCTGAAGTTGATGGCAAAACCAATATTGGAGTTATGGTCAAAGCTGTCTTAAGATTCTGAAAGCTCTCCTCGCACTCGTTCGACCATACAAATGGAGCACCCTTCTGAGTCAACTTGGTCAAGAGCGATGCAATAGAGTAAAATCACTAAACAAACCGGCGATAATAACCTGCCAAACCAAGGAAACTACAAATCTCTATGGTTGAGGTCGGTCTAGGCCAACTCTGAACTGCCTCTATCTTCTTTGGGTCGACCTGAATACCCTCGCTGGACACCACGTGCCCCAAGAAAGCCACCGAACTGAGCCAAAACTCACACTTGGAGAACTTTGCATAAAGCTTCTCCTCCCTCAATCTCTGCAATACAACTCGCAAATATTGCGTGTGCTCCTCCTGACAACGCGAATACACCAGAATATCATCAATTAAAACTATAACGGACGAATCCAAATAAGACAAATACACTGTTTATCAAATGCATGAACGCTGCTAGGGCATTAGTCAGCTCGAAAGACATGATAAGAAACTCATAGTGTCTATATCTAGTCTTGAAAGTAGTCTTAATAATATATAAATCCCTGATCTTCAACTGGTGATAGCCCAAACGGAGATCAATCTTGGAGAACACCCTCGTTCCCTAAAGTTGGTCAAACAAATCAACAATGCGAGGTAAGCGATACTTTTTCTTCACTGTTACTTTGTTAAATTGTCTGTAGTCAATGCATATTCTCATGATGCCATCCATCTTCTTCACAAACAAAATCGGTGCACCCCATGGTGACACACTAGGCCGAATGAACCCTTTATCTAGGAGTTCTTGAAGCTGATCTTTCAATTCTTTCGACTCCACTGGTGCCATACGATATGGCGGAATGGAAATGGGCTGAGTGCTCGGCACCACGTCAATACCAAAATTAATATCCCTGTTCGGGGGCATGCCTCGTAGGTCTGCAGAAAATACATCGGGAAACTCCCTCATAACTGGAACCGAATCAATGCTAGGACTCTCGGCTCCAACATCTCTCACAAATGCCAAATATGAAAGGCAACCCTTCCCAACCATATGTTGAGCCTTTAAGAATGAAATCACCCTACTAGGAACATAATCCAGTCACACCACACCACTCGATCCTCGATACACTTGGTATAGCCAAAGTGACTATCTTAGCATAACAGTCTAGAATAGCATGACACGGAGATAACCAGTCCATGCCCAAAATAACATCAAAATCTACCATGTTTAATAGCAATAGATCAACTCGGGTCTCCAGACCCCTAATAGTCACCAAACATGACTGATACACATGGTTTACAACAATAGTATCGCCTACCGAGGTAGATACATGAACAGGTAAAGCAAGACACCCTCGGGACGTACCCAAATGTTGAGAAAAATTTGAGGACACATAAGAATAGGTGTAACCGGGATCAAATAAGATTGAGGCATCTCTGTGGCATACTGAAATAATACATGTAATGACAGCATCTGAAGTAATGGCATCTGTCCTGCCCTGAAGAGCATAAAAATGAGCCCAACCACCACCTGATAGACTTGCACCTCTAGGGCGACCTCTTGCTGCCTGACCCTCAACCCTAGCTGGCGGGGTGGGTGGTAAAAAACTAAACCAGAAGACGAGGGCTGACCCCTCTACTGAGATGATCTAGCATCACGACAAGCACACTGCCTGCATATATGCCCAAACTCTCTACACTCATAACAACTCCCAAGTGCTGGAGAGTGGGACTGAAGGGATCCCCACATGTCGGAGTGACTAGCTGACGCACTCGGCTTAGAAGAACCCCAAACAGACGGGGCACGGGATGAACTTTGTGCTGGAAGAGCGCTGAGTGAAGGCTGAATCTGCTGAGAACCACGATAACCACGACCTGAAGATTCCCTACGATACTCGGGACGGGCCAACTAAGCGGGCCTGAAAGAACGACCCCTACCATGCTAGAACTAGCCCCTCGAAGGAGCACCACTGTAACTGCCAGAACCTCGAGGCCTCTTGGCCTCCCTCTCTTCTTGATCCTGAAGGCAAACCACCTCAATCTCTCAAGCTATATCAACCACCTCCTCGAGTGAAGCACCCAATACTCTCTCTCTAGTCATAAGAACATGGAGATGGTAGTTAAGGCCATCAACAAATCTCCTGATCCGCTCACGATCCGACGGAACCATCCAGAAGGCATGACGAGCCAACTCTAATAACCTCATCTCATACTGAGACACAGTCAAATCTCTCTATCGTAGTCATTCAAACGGCCTGCGCAGCTCCTCTCTGTAGGACTACGATACATACTTCTCCAAGAAGAGAGTTGAGAACTCCTGCCAATTCAAAGGTGTTGCACCAGCCGGCCTACACCTCTCATATGCCTCCCACCAAGTGAAGGCAGCCTCAGTAAACTGAAAGGTGGTAAATGCCATAGCACTAGACTCCAAAATCCCTGTTGTACGGAGCATACGTTGACATCTTTCAAGAAAACCCTAGGCATCCTCGCCCTCGGTACCACTGAATTTCAGAGGCTGGAGTCTACCAAACCTCTCGAGGCGACGCTGCTCATCCTCAGGCATAGCTGGAACCCTGAACTCCTACAATGGTGCAACTGGCTGAGCTGGAGGTGCCTCTACAATGTGTAATCCCTGCACTACTTGCTCGGGTGTGCGAGCAACGGGGGTATGATTACCTCTCCCAGCCTGCGAAGTAGATGCTACTGTGGTGGCTGAAACTGCTTGAGCCAGGCCGATGCAAACTGTCAAAATCTAAGCCAAAGTCTCTTGAAGACCCGGAATCATGATGGGCACAGCTGGTGCCTGAACTGGTGCTGCTGGAGCCTAATTCTGAGCTGGGGCAATTGAAGGATCCACAGGTGCTGCCCCTATTGCTCTGCCTCTGTCACGACTACAACCGCATCCATGGCCTCTGGTGGCCTTAGTGGGTGGTACTGGTGGTCGTCTGTCACGTCTAGTAGCTCGTGTCCTCATCATCTGTAAGAGGATACAATAAAATGAAATTTAGTACTCGGATCAGCAAGTTCGCACGACAAGAATTTCAAGAATGTGAAGTTTTCCTAAAGGGTTTGTAGCCTCTCGAGGATAAATACAGACGTCCTCGTGTCGATCCGCGAGACTCTACTAAACCTGCTCATGACTCGTGAGACCTAGTAACCTAGGCTCTGGTAACAATTTGTCACGGCCTTATTCCTAAACCCGGCCGTGATGGCGCCTCTCGTGAAGACAAGGCCATCCAAAAAAATGCAAACACCTCTTTTAACAATTAATTAACATTAACAAATCCAAAACACGTGTAAAATAGTTATAAATACGGAAATAACGATGATAGCAAAGGATACCATCCCCAGCCCAAACCGGGGTATCACAAGTTATGAGCTACTACTGAGTTTGCTATAAGTCTACAAAGTATGATATCTGATACAATAGTCTAAAGAGAAATATAAATGATAGAGGAAAAGGGAGACAAGGGGCTGCGGACGTCAACAACTACCTCGTAACTCCAACTCGCTACCTTGTCTGGAAGGAATCAGAGCTCAGGTGTGAACTCTACTATGCCTAAATCTGCACACATGGTGCAGGGAGTAACATGAGCACTCCGACCCAGTGAGTAATAATAATAAATAATAACCGAAGGCATAAAAACACATAATGCACAAGGCAACTCTATATCAGGCAGTAAATCACTTAAATAGTCAAAATAGTAAAGAGTCAATGAAATCTCCTTTTAAAATCAGGTAAATCAGGTAAAACTACAAGTAAATAGTGAGTAGAAATCTGCCCTTCGGGCCAGTATCAATCGCTCAGAAGAGTATCAGCCCCTCGGACTCAGTATCAGTCACTCAGCATAGCATCAGCCCCTCAGGCTCAATTTCAGATCATATGGGTACCCCGCGCTCACTGTGGGTGTGCAGACTTTGGAGGGGCCCCTTACAGCCCAAGCGCTATATCAACAGAAGGCCAGAAAGCCTTCTCACATCACTCATAAAGCCTGAAAGGCTCATCACATCACTCACGAGGCCTGAAAGCCTTCTCACATCACTCACAAGACCTGAAAGCCTCCTCACATCACTCCAGCCACCTCATGGGATATAAATGTATCTCAGGCCCTCGGCCTCACTCAGCCTAGAAAACATCATAATCCCCTCAGGCATCAATAAAATAGTAGTTCTGAGCCAAACAATAGTGAAAATATCAATTAAGTCTCAAAATTCAATTAAAGTGGTTGAGTTTGTAAAACAGTATAATCAACAGGACTGAGTTCAAGTAGTATATCAAATAGTGAGAGGAAAGAGTGATAAAAATCCACGAAGGACTTAAGTAGTCAGCATGAAGCTTAAAATATGGCAATAAGCCCAAATCATGTTGATAACAAACACATCTCAGTTAAATACGTGGTAAAAATATCAATCGGGAAGGACAAGTCACAATCCCCAGTAGTTACAACCCCACGCTCGCCATTAAGCGCGTGTTTCACCTCAATATAGCACTACGTTGTGCAAATCCGGGGTTTCAAACCCTCAGGATATCATTTACTATCATTACTCACCTCAAGCCGGCCTAAATCCTAGCTCGCTATGCCCTTGCCTCTCGAATCGGCCTCCTCGCGCGTTGAATCTCATCAAAACCACAACGAATACATCATAATAGGCTAGGGGAACATAACCCAATCGAAAAGAATCGAAAAACATTGAAAATCACAAAATTTGCAAAACCCGAGTCCTGGGCCCACTTCTTGAATTCCAAAAAATTTTACATCAACAGATTTTTTATCTCGCCACGAGTCTATACATATCAAGAACTCCCAAATCCAAGCTCAAATGACCCATCAAAACCCAATTTGAAATACCAAAACTCAAGCCCTAGTTCTTCCTCCTTTTTTATAAATTTCCTGAATTTCTAGGTTGACTCTACCATTAAATCATGTATTTAGGTCATAGAACTCACCTCCAATCAGTCCCAGTCAAAATCCCCTTAAATTCTCGTCCAAAAGCACTCAAGGATGTTCAAAAATGGTGGAAAAATACCTAAGCTCGCAGAACAAAATTAAACTTTAAAACCCTTTCTGCCCAGACATTTTCGCTTCTGCGGTTTCCGCTTTTGAGATAATAATTCCGCTCCTGCGGAGTTCCACTATTAGCCAGGGCCGCTTCTGCGGTCTAAATCCGCTTCTACGGACACCGCATCTGCGGACCACCATGCGCTTCTACGGAAATCCTCCAATAGCAAAAATCCGCACCTACGATTCCCCTCACCGCATCTGTGAGACCGCCTCTGCGGTCCTATTTCCACAGATGCGGAAATACCAGAACCAGCAAAACTCAGCAACAACACAAGTCCAAAATTCATCCCGATGGCCATTCGAAATTACCTCGAGGACCTCGGGACATCAACCAAAAGAGCCAACCCATCCTAAAATATCATTCGAACTTGCTCCAATCATCAAAACACCACAAACAACACCGAAACCATCAAATTACATCAGATTCAAGCCTAAGTTCTTCTAAAACTTCCGAAACACACATTTGATCAAAAACCCAACCAAAACACCTCCAAATGACCTGAAATTTTGCACATACATCCCAAATCACCTAATAAAGCTACAGCAACTCTTGGAATTCCATTTCGACCCTCGGATTAAAATCTCACCCCTCAATCGGAATTCGCCAAAATACTAACTTCGCCAATTCAAGCCTAATTCTTCACCGGACCTCCAAAATCAATTCCGATCGCGCTCCTAAGTCACAAATTATCCCTCGAAGCTAACCGAATCACGGGAAATCACATCCGAACCCTCTAACTTATAAGTCAACATCCGGTTGACTTTTCCAAATCAAACATTCCTTAAAGAGACTAAGTGTCTCATTTCCTACCAAACCTCTCCGAACCAACTCGATCACATAAGATACGGATAATGAAATATAAAGAAGCTGAAAACGAGGAAAATGAAGCGGTAACTCACGTGACGACGGGTCGGGTCGTCACACTGGAAGGAGTTAGGTTTTTGAGAGTTCCTCTTTCTAGAGCAAGTTTTTATGTTTTAGAGTTGTTGGGGAAGAAGTAGAGCTTTGAAACGACCCCCTATGAGCGCGCCCATGCACCTGATAGCTTGACCACACTACTAATCGCAAAAAATAGCAGTAACACTGCCTCAAAAGAAGCGCGGTCGCGCTTAGGGTGCGCATATCGCATAGTGTTCTGTAAAACACGCATAACTTTTTGCAAAGAGATCCATTCGGGCTCCATAATATATTGCTGGAAATATATTTCAAAGGAATACAACTTTCATGCTTTGAGGTTTCCCAAATTTCTTACTAATTTTCACTAAACCATACTGGAAGACAGACCTTCTGCAAACTTTAGTCTATTTTGTCAAATCTTATGAACCTCACTTTCCATCTTGATTTTGAAACAACTATTTTACCCATAATAATCCCTATGGGACTTCACATGTCCAAAATATAAGCTTAATACTCCTTTAACTCATTCATACCTAAGACAAATTTACAGGGTGTAATATTATCTCCCCCTTGGGATCATTCGTCCTCGAGTGTGATGAAAGTGGTTTGAGCTCTAGTTCCGGTGGCTCAATAATTGAAGGTTTTGCGGGAGGAGTAGCTCTATTCTCCAAGTCGAGAGAGAGCTTATTCGGAGCATAAGTATAGGACCCAAGACCTTCCAATGTATTGACAGATTCCATATACCCCTCCATTTCTTCACCGTCGAAGTTTACCAAAATAGCCGCCAACACCTCATCGAGGAATTATTCTTCCATCTTCATTTCAACCACATATTCCACTTCATCAACAACATCGATCACCGAGATGATTTCATATTCATATGGCAGCTTCATACCCTTTCTTGCTTAGAATGTAACCTGTTCATCATTCACACGGAATTTGATCTCATTCCGTTTTGAATCCATTAGTGCTCTTCCTGTGGCAAGGAATGGTCTCCCCAAGATGATAGGGATCTCTTTGTCAACTAGACAATCAAGGATTACAAAATTGGTGTGTAAATGAAACTTTCCCACTTTCACAAGCACATCATCGACAATTCCCACCAGTCTCTTTATGGAACGATCGGCCATTTGCAATCTCATACTTGTGGGCCTTGGCATACCTAACCTTGCTTGCTTGTAAATGGCAAGAGGAATTAATTTGATGCTAGCCCCATTATCACAAAGGGCTCTTGCAAAATCACGTGCCCCTATGGTACATAGAATGGTGAAATCTCACGGGTCTTCTTTTTTTTGAATGGTGGATGTTGCAATGATGGAACTAACCCGATGAGTCATATTCACCACTTCATTCTTGGTGGTTCTCTTCTTGGTAATCAAGTGTTTCAAATATTTAGCAAAACACGACACCTCTTGAAATGCTTCCATAAATGGAAAATTCACTGATAACTGCTTGAGAATGTCATAGAACTTTTTGAGTTTGCTATCATCAAACTTCCTAGAAAGTCTTTGAGGGAATGGATGAGGAGGTCAATAAATAGGTAGTAGAATTTTTTGTGTCTATTTTACCTTTTCCTTTACCTCTTCCCAGTTTACTTCTTGCGCCTTCAACTCTTCTCGAACCCTTTTTGCTTCAACAACATTGGCTCTTCAACTTGTGCTTCAACCTCTTGTTCGGAATCTTCCACTTTAACCACTTGTTTGTTCTCTTCTTGAAGTACCTTTCCACTCCGAGTAGTAATTTCCATGCAATGAGAAGTTAGACCACTCACACCACCCTTTCGGTTAGCAATTGTGTCACTTGGAAGTGTCCCTTTTTGCTTCGGATTTTGTTCCCTAGAAAGATCTCTTATTTTCATCTCTAATTTTTGAATGGATTCGGTATGAGAACCCACAAGCTCATTCATACTCCTCATAGAAATATCGGACCTCTTGTGATTTTGCAATACCCATTCAAGCATGCTTTCTAACTTGGAATCACTTGAGGAACCTTAATTTGAATATTGGCCCTTTGGAAGAACATAAGGGGTTGAACTACGATTTGAGAAGTTTTTGTTGTTATTCCAATTTCCTTGATTTGAGCCATCTTGGTCATTTCGCCATTGTTGGTTGCCTTGCCCTTGGGGGTTAGGCCTCCATTGATTTTGATGTCCTTGACCTTGGTATTGTTGACTTTGATATCCTCCTTGAGAGTTGTTAACATAGTTTTCCTCCCCAAAGTCTTCATTTGATATGGGTTGCACGTCCTCCACCTTATTTACCTTCTTCGTTTGGCTTTCAGTGAACATCTCTATCAACACATTGACATTGGTGGAAAGTCCTGCAACTACTTGATCTCTCTCTTGATTCTCCTTGATCATATTGGTCAAGGAGGGAGAACCACATGCAATTCCACCTGTGGTGTCCTCTGAGTGCCAAGCTTGATTATGTTGTGCCATTTTGTCAAGGATTTGCATGATCCTTGTGAATGTCTTGTCCATAAAAAATCCATCAGCTGCATTCTTGGCTATAGATTGGTTCATCAGATCTAAACCCATGTGGAATTTCTCCAACAAGATGGAATCCAAAAAATCATGATTGGGAGACCTCGCCAAATATAACATGAATCAATCCCATGCCTTATGTAGATGTTCTCCCGGTACTTGCTTGAAAAAGAAAATTTTATCCCGGAGGTCAGATTTCTTACTTTACGGTAACCATATAGCTAAGAATGCTCGGACAAGTTCAGGCTAAGAATGAATGGAGTTTGGTGGCATATTTTGAAGCCATTTCCTTGCATCCCCAGCTAGTGAGTACTTGAACACCCTCAACCTTAGGACATCATCTGAGACGTTGTTCTGCTTATGCATTGAACACATACCCAAGAAGTTTCTAAGATGTTGTTTCGGATCATTATCAGTGGAATTCCTGAAAAACCCCTCTGTTTTGAGCACTAGGATTAAATCATGTTCCACCTTGAAAGTTGCAGCACCAACAACCGGAGGTACAATAGCATTTGTATCCTTGATGTACTCATCTATGTCCGCAAAAGGATTTTCTTCCATTTCTTCTTCATATTCAGCCATATTTTCCTATCAACACCAAGCACAACAAGCAAAGTTTGATGGAATAGAATAAGACGTAAAGTAAATCACACACTAATTAGTAATTTCAAAACCGTATTACTCGGCAACAGTGTCAAACTTTGATACGCTCAAATTACTTTAATTAAGTAGTGTAAGCCGGTTGGTATCAAATATAATAACCCAACAAGGTTGGGATCGAATCCCACAGGAAATAGGCGTGAAAAGGTTACTCGAGTAGTGTGCTACTTGACTTAGGTCGTAATTCTATTCCATTAATTGTAACAAGAGTATGATATGATTGTGATTTGAAGAGATAACTAATTGTAATGTTGGGAATGTAAATAATTTGATTAAGGAAACCAAGGTTGTGTCCCCTTCAATGAAATGTAATGCTATCGGTGTTAATATGATATATTTCTAATGGAAGGTCCTTTAGATATGTAAATGATTTCTAAATGCCTACCCAATATTTTCCAATAGTTGGGTAGTATTTCCTCTTTATTATTTTTCCAAATATAAAAGAGTTGCAATTAAGAGCAACAATTTATTCCAAATAAAATCCACTTATTCCTAAGCGATCCTATTAAACAAGGTTTAAAGCCTTGATTCTTTGATATTTACTTCTTCCAAACCCTAACTCACTTTTCCAAGTAAAGAAAGAGTTTAATGGCACTTATTAATGTTTTCAGCCACCAATAATAAATGAAGAATGAGAAATAAATATATATCAACCAACCATTATATATCAACTGGTTGATAGGTGATATTTTGATCTGGGGTTCGGAATGGAATTCCAAGAGTTGCAGTAGCTCCGTTAGGTAATTTTGGATATGCGCGCAAAGTTTCAGGTCATTCGGAGGTGTTTAGGTCGGGTTTTAGATCAAATGCAAGTTTCGGAAGTTTTAGTTTAACTTAGGCTTGAATCCATGGAAATTCAATGATTTTGATGTTTATGATAGTGTTTTTATGTTACGAGCAAGTATGAATGAAGTAATAGAACATATCTGTGCATTTGGTTGAGATCCCGAGGGCCTCGGGGTGATTTCGGATGGCTAACGGGGAATTTTGAACATGAAAAGTGCAGCAGAAAATTGCAGAGGAATTTTATTCTATGCGATCGCGTAAGTCTGGCTGCGATCGCATTGAAGGCCTAGAGGGGGGTGCTCAGACTTTCTCTATGCGATCGCATGAGGTAGTCTGCGATCGCATAGGTATGGGGGATGGTTCAGTGCGGTCGCGTAGGTGTGTATGCGATCGCGTAGTAGGAGGACGCAAAGCTCTGCAATCGCAAGGGGTTTCCTGTGATCGCATAAAAGGAATTTAGGGGGTCTGGACTTTGGCCTATGTGATCGCAATGGGGTGGATGCGATCGCATAGAGGAATACCTGGGCGGACAGAATGTTTTAAGGGTTAATTCATCCGCGACCCACTTAATATTTCCACCATTTTTACTCCACCAAGAGAGCTTTTTGAGCGATTTGAAGAGGGTTTTCAACGGATATTGATTGGAAGTAAGTCTCTTGACTAGAAAACACCATTTTATGGAAGAATCAATACTCAAATTCATGAAATTGGGTAGAAATTGGGAAGAACTAAGGCTTTATTTTTGAAAACGAATTTTTAGGATTTGAAAGGCCATTTGAGCTCCGTTTTGGATAAACTTTATATGTACGGACTCATGGCGAGATGAGGAATCCGTTGGTGTGATTTTCGGAATTTTTCGAGAAGTGGGCCCGGGGCTCGGGTTTTACCAACTTCGTGAATTTTAGTACTTTTCGAGTATTTTTGATT
>MU748994.1:40428-61865 GCA_026770625.1 Nicotiana glauca
ATGATTGGAGAAATCTCTCACAATAGTTTTTCCTTCCAAGATAACCTAAAAATCAATACATGCCTCCTTTCGGCGAAGTCTATTGTTTAAATAGGGTTTAGGTCTAAAAAATCCCGTTTTTACACTTTGGTCCCTTAATTTTTCGGCGCCTGCCGCGGTCCTGCCGCAGTCGCGGTGGAACCGCGGTAGAACAGTGCCTCTGATTCTTCGAAGTTCTGCAGCAGCCTTTCACCGCGGTTCTACCGCAGTCGCGGTGGAACAGTATTTTCGGCTCCTAAGGGCTGGTATGACGTGACTATAATGGGAATTTGCATATTTGGCCTCTTTTTCGAGTATTGACTCCAAAATAGCTCCTTAGCCTTCCTTAGCCATTTATTACCTATAAATCATGAAAAACACTAATAAGAGCATTTTGTTATCATATATATATCATCAAAACAACATAAGAATGTGATTATTCAAGGTGTGATTATAGTCAAATTCACCTATTATCAACGCCGCAGCGAATGTTATGATTATATTGCGCTTGGGCTGAAGGAGCCCCTCCGGAGTCTGTACACACCCCTAGTGAGCGCCGTCAATGTTAAATGGATCGGGCTGAACGCCACAGCGTGTTCATGTGCATTGCATTGTATCCTTACATTTTACTTGACTGTTATATTTGAAGTTGTTTTGCTATTGGTTCGTAGTAAGGTGTCGGACTGTTAGTTCTAGCTTTGCTTTGTGGCATTTCATGGATTTCTTATCTTCAAACATTTTATATGCTTATTACTCACTGAGTTGGTAGTACTCACCCCTACTCCCTGCACCTTGTGTGCAGATTTAGGTGCACCAGAGGCTTAGCTGAGCAGTCTTTGTTTGCCATAGCTTATCAGAGTTGTTGAGGTAGCTGCTTGACGTTCGCAGGACCTGACTACTCTTCCTATTTCAGTTTTATTTATATATATACATTTCTAGACTTGAGTATTTTCGTTCAGATACTGTTATTCAGTTTGTTTTAGAGGCTCTAGACTCGTGACCCCAGATCTTTTGGGAGTGTTTTATCAAACTTCGTATTACTCAGTATTATTCTTCGATAAATATTAGGTTATTATTCTAAAACTATCTTATTCTCCTTAAATTGTCGGTTTTTGAGATTTATTGTTGAATTGGGAGTGACTGTTGGTCAAGCTTGCCTGGCTTTAGGGTTGGGCGCCATCACGACCGGGTTTGGGTCGTGACACCTCAATTCGAGGTCCGATTCCAAAATAACTTATATATCTGAGTTCATGGGGGAAAGGGTAATCAGATTTTGGTTCGAACCTCGGGTTTTGACCACGTGGGCCAAAGGGCATTTTGGCAATTTTTGAGTAAAACTTTGGGAAATTCATTTTCATACATTCAAATTGATTCAAGTAGCATTTGTTAACACATTCAAGTAATTTGTGACTAGATTTGAGCGGTTTGGTGGTAAATTCAAGGAGTAAAGCTATACTAGAGGAGTGAGTTGAGTTATGGAGGTAAGTGTTTGATCTAACCTTGGCTTGAGGGAATAGGATTAGAGTGTTGTTTGCTAATTGCTAAGTGTTGAGTATGTTGTATAGGCATGGTGACAAGTATCTATACGCTGGTGTCTAGCATGACCGTGGGTCCTTGTTTGTACTTATTCTGGTATTGTTATTACTCTTCCATGTTAATTGATGAATTCTATGTAATGTGAAGAGTATGGGGACTAATTATGAATCATAAATACTTTGGAGCATTGGCTCGAACGATAGAAAGACTGGTGGGTAAGAAATGAAAGAAATAGAAAGAGATATGATTAATCCTTTGCCAAGATATGAAGGTTATTGTAGTTGCTCCCTTGCCGGGATCTAGCTGTTTACTTGTGTTTTCCATTGCCGAGACGTTTCTTATTATTTGTTATCCCCTTGCCCTATTTTGGTTGCGATTACTGTTTGGCTGAGGAAGAGTGATAATGCACGAAGGGTCATTCCGTGCCATGTGTTGATTATATTTGCACGAAGGGTAATTCTGTGCCATGTTTTGGTTATAATTGCACGAAGGGTCATTCCGTGCCATGTTTTGAAATGGTTATGCACGAAGGGTCATTCCGTGCCATGTTTTGAAATGTTTATGCACGAAGGGTCATTCCGTGCCATGTTTTGAAATGTTTATGCGCAAAGGATCATTCCGTGCCATGCTGTGAATATTTATGCACGAAAGGTCATTCTGTGCTATGTTTTGATTGGTAATGCACGAAGGAACATTCCATGCCCAGATGTGAGAGTTGATGTGAGGAAAAGCACGAAGGTTGATGTCGTGCGCTTTATTGACTGTTTCGGTGAGGACGAGAGTAAAAGCACGAAGGGTGGTGCCGTGCAACTGTTGATTTTCCTGCTCTCCTTTATAGTTGTTATCGTACAGTTTCATTTTCCCTATCTGTTGATTTTGAATCTGAACTGTTACACCCCCATAGCATGCTCCCCTCCCTCTTAATTGTGTAGGTTCTGTATATTTTCCGTCTATTGCATATATCTGTACAGGTTTGTTTGGTAGTCCTGTCTAGCCTCGTCACTACTTCATCGAGGTTAGGCCAGGCACTTACCAGCACATGGGGTCGGTTGTGCTGATGCTACACTTCTGTACTCTTTTGCACAGATCACGGTACTGGAGCAAGTTTTGGACCACAATAGTAGTTGATTGGGAGTTGTCTTCAATACAGGGACTTTTGAGGTAGCCTAGCCGACGTCCGCAGGGCGGAGTCCCTTCCTATTTTATTTAGTTTGTTATCACTTGTGCCGAAGCAAACAGTATTGTACTTTATTCAAACTTTGTATGTAGTATTCTATAGATGTTCGTGAGGTAGTGACTCCAGTCTTGGGTAGAGGTTGAAGTTGAATTCCCGTATTTGTTTTAGTTTATTTATATTTAAGACTTCTGCTTTTATGGTAAATGTTTCTCTGTTTCTAATATTGTCGATGCTTTCTAAAAGAGGTAATTGATAATTAGCTTGCCTAGCTCCTATTAGTAGGCACCATCACGACTCCCGAGTGTGGGAAATCTGGGTCGTGACAAGTTGGTTTCAGAGCACTACGTTACATAGGTCTCACTACTCACGGAAAAGCTTGGTAGAGTCTGAGGGATCGGTACGGAGACGTCTGTATTTATCCCCCAGATGCTACAGAGTTTGGGAAATTCCACTTTTTCTCTTTCTTGTCGTTCGATTCTTTCTCTCAAATACTAATTGTCATTCTACTCTATTCTTTCGTAGATGACGAGAACATGTGCTTCTTCTTCTACCGCGCAGCAGCCTGAGCCTCCAGTAGTAGCTCCTACGAGGGGTAGAGGGCGAGGCCGAGGTCGTGCCGTAGGTCGAGGCAGGGGCAGAGCTCAGCCCCGGGCAGCAGTCCCAAGGGTGGAGCCTCATATTGATTATGATGAGGAGGTTCCAGCCCTAGCAGCACCGGTGGCCCAGCTCAGGTCCCAGCAGGATTCATGGTCACCCCAGATCTTCAGGACGCCTTGGTCAGACTAGCAGACTTTATGGAGAGCGTCAGTAGAGCGGATTTGCTTCCAGTAGCACCAGCCACTTCTCAGGCTAGAGGAGGAGTTCAAACTCCTGCTACATGTACTCCGGAGCAGGTAGTTCCCCAGGCTCATGTTCCCGTGGTTCAGCTGGCTGTGGCAGTTCAGCCAGGTATTGCGGCTGAGACCGGCGACGGAGCATCTATGTCTACGGATGCTTTGTGGAGGCTTGATAGGTTCACCAAGCTCTTCACCACCACATTCAGTGGTGCTTCTACAGAGGACCCACAGGATTTCTTATTCAGCTTCCATGAGGTTCTCCAGACTATGGGTATTGTGGAGACCAACGGGGTCGACTCTGCCACCTTTCGTCTAGCAGGATCCGCCAAGACTTGGTAGAGGGACTGTTATTTATCCAGGCCAGCAGGGTCACCATCACTGACTTGGGATCAGTTTGCAGAGTTGTTTTTACAGAAGTTTCTTCCAGTTACTCAGCGAGAGGCTCTCTGCAGGCAGTTCGAGCGCCTCCAGTAGGGCACTATGACAGTCACGTAGTATGAGACCCGTTTTATTGATTTTGCATGCCATGCTATTATTATACTCCCCAACGAGAGAGAGAGGGTGCGGAGGTTTATCGATGGGTTGATTCAGCCGATCCGTCTCCAGATGGCTATGGGGGCTGGGAGAGAGATTTCTTTTCAGGAGGCGGCCAATGCGGCCCGTAGAGTTGAGATGGCTCTTGCACAAGGAGGTGATCAGGGGTCGAATAGGAGGCCTCATCATTCTGGTAGGTTTAGTGGTACCTCGTCTGGAGGTAGGGATTATTATGGTGGAGGCCATCCACCAAGGCACTTTCATTCAGCACTCTAGGTCTATCATGGTACTCCAGGCGATGGTGGTTCTCAGTAGTATTATTCTGATCAGCAGTCCTTCAGTGCACCACCAGCTCCCATCATTGCACCGCCACTTCAGAGCTTCAGGGGAGGACATTCAGGTGGATAGGGCCAGTAGTCTCAGCAGCCGAGGGCTTCTTATGGTTGTGGTGACCCGAGTCACATTGTCCAAGTTTGCCCTCGAGCCTCGGGTAGTTCTCAACAACAGGGTCCTCACCCCATGATTCAGGCACCAGGTGATACACAGCCTGCCCAACCACTTAGAGGCGGGGGTAGGGATCATAGAGGTAGAGGTAGACCCCGTAGAGGTGGAGCTCGGACCGCCAGAGGTAGGGGTCAGCCAGTAGCCGATCGTCGACATAGCTCAGGGAAGTGGGGCCCAGCCCCGGTGTTATGCTTTGCCAGCCAGGCCGGAGGCTGAATCCTCAGATGCTATTATTACAGGTACTATTCTGGTCTCCGATAGAGATTCTTTAGTACTATTTGACCCTTGGTCTATATATTTGTATGTGTCGTCCCATTTTGCACCCTACCTGGTTATGCCCAGTGATGCTTTGGGTATTCATGTTTATGTATCTACATCGGTGGGTGATTCTATAGTGGTAGATCGAGTTCATCGTTCCTGTGTGGTAGTGTTTGAGGGTCTAGAGACCCGTGTAGATTTATTGCTCTTAAACATGGTAGATTTCGACGTTATATTGGGGATGGATTAGTTGTCCCCGTATCATGCTATTTTTTATTACCATGCCAAGACCGTGACCCTAGCTTTGCCGGATTTGCCCCGTTTAGAGTGGAGAGGGACCCCAGGTCATACCACCCGCAGTGTTATTTCATATGTGAAGGCTCGACGCATGTTCGAGAAGGGGTGTTTAGCTTACTTGGCGTATATTCGCGATTCCAGCGCAGAGGTCCCTTCTATTGATTTTGTTCCTATTATTCGGGATTTCTCCGAGGTTTTCCCTTCAAACCTGCCGGGTATGCCGCCCGATAGGGATATTGATTTCTATATTAATCTGGCTCCGAGCACGCAGCCCATCTCTATTCTGCCATATCGCATGGCCCCGCCAGGGTTGAAGGAGTTAAAGGACCAGTTACAGGATTTGCTGGAGAAGGGTTTTATCAAACCTAGTGTTTCCCCTTGAGGTGCGCCGGTATTATTTGTGAAGAAAAAGGATAGTTTGATGAGGATGTGCATTGATTACCGGCAATTGAACAGAGTGACGATCAAGAATAAGTATCTGTTACCGAGGATTGACGATTTGTTCGACCAGCTTCAGGGTGCGAGGGTGTTTTCAAAGATAGACTTGAGATCCGGCTACCACCAATTGAGGATTAGGGCATCCGATGTCCCTAAGAAAACATTCCGCACCCGGTATGGGCACTATGAGTTTTTGGTCATGTCATTTGGGTTGACCAATGCCCCAGCAGCATTCATGCAGTTGATGAACCGGGTATTCAGGCCATACTTGGACTTGTTCGTGGTAGTCTTTATTGATGATATTCTGGTGTACTCTCGCAGCCAGGAGGAGCACGAGCAGCACCTCAGAGTAGTTCTTCAGATTTTGA
Source organism: Nicotiana glauca (assembly GCA_026770625.1). NCBI lineage: Eukaryota > Viridiplantae > Streptophyta > Magnoliopsida > Solanales > Solanaceae > Nicotiana > Nicotiana glauca. The sequence goes on from MU748994.1 coordinate 46,395, forward strand.
AGGATAGTCAGTTATACGCTAAGTTCTTGAAGTGTGAGTTATGGTTGAGTTCGGTTGCATTTCTGGGTCACGTTGTATCATCAGAGGGTATTCAAGTGGACCCGAAGAAGATAGAGGCAATCAAGAATTGGCCTAGACCAGCTTCAGCAACAGAGATTCGGAGTTTCTTGGGGTTAGCAGGTTACTACCGTCGGTTTGTGAGGGGGTTTTCATCTATCGCAACCCTGATGACCAGATTGACCCAGAAGGGTGCCCAGTTCATATGGTCGGATGAGTGTGAGGCGAGCTTTCAGAGGTTCAAGACAGCTCTGACTACGGCACAAGTGTTGGTTTTTTCTACAGGATCAGGGCCTTATACCGTCTATTGTGATGCTTCCCGTATTGGACTTGGCACAGTATTGATGCAGGATGGAAAGGTTATATCTTATGCTTCGAGGCAACTAAAAATTCACGAGAAGAACTATCCATTGCATGATTTAGAGTTGGCGGCCATTGTTCATGCCTTAAAGATTTGGAGGCATTATCTATATGGTGTGACGTGTGAGGTGTACACGAATCACAAGAGTCTTCAATACCTGTTCAAGCAGAAGGAGTTGAATGTGAAGCAAAGGAGATGGTTGGAGTTGTTGAAAGATTATGATGTTACTATTTTGCATCACCCGGGGAAGGCCAATGTGGTGGCCGACGCGTTGAGTAGGAAGTCCACCAGCATGGGTAGTTTTGCTTATATCCCAGTCAGTCAGAGACCGTTTGCCTTGGATGTTCAGGCCTTGGCCAATCGATTTGTAAGGCTGGATATTTCGGAGCTTAGCAGAGTGTTAGCTTGCACAGTCGCTCGTTCTTCGTTATGGGAGCGTATCCGTGATCGGTAGTTTGATGACCCCTATTTATGTGTCCTGAGAGACATGGTGCAGTGTGGAGGTTCCATGAAGGTGACCTTAGATCATGATGGTGTTTTGAGATTGCAGGGGCGAGTTTGTGTGCCCAATGTTGCTGGGATTCAAGAGTCGTAGCGGAGGCCTATAGTTCTCGGTATTTTATTCACCCGGGCACCGCGAAGATGTATCATGACTTGCGGCAGCATTATTGGTGGCGTAGGATGAAGAAATATATTGTCTCATATGTGGCTCAATGTTTGAACATTCAGCAGGTTAAGTATGAGCATCAGAGACCTGGTGGTTTGTTTTAGAGGATTGAGCTTCCCGAGTGGAAGTGAGAGAGGATTACCATGGACTTCGTTATCGGACTTCCGTTGACTCGGAAGAAGTTCGATGCGATATGGGTTATTGTTGATAGGCTGACCAAGTCAGCACATTTCATCCCTTTGGCAATCTCCTATTCATCCGAGAGGTTAGCCGAGATTTATATTCGGGAGATTGTTCGCCTTCATGGTGTGCCGGTATCTATCATTTCGGATCGGGGTATGCAGTTTATCTCATGATTCTGGAGAGCGGTTCAGTGAGAGTTGGGCACCCAGGTTGAGTTGAGTACAACATTTCATCCCCAAACGAATGGTCAGTCCAAGAGGACTATTCAGATATTGGAGGATATACTCCGAGCCTGTGTCATTGATTTTGGAGGCTTGTGGGACCAGTTTTTTCCTTTAGCATAGTTCGCCTACAAAAACAGCTAACAGTCCAGCATTCAGCTGGCTCCGTATGAGGTATTGTATGGTAGGCGATATCGATCTCTAGTTGGATGGTTTGAGCTGGGAGAAGCTCGGTTGTTGGGTACAGACTTAAATCAAGAGGCCTTAGATAAGGTCAAGATCATTCAGGAGAGGCTTCGTTCAGCTCAGTCTAGACAGAACACTTATGCAGATCGTAAGGTCCGAGATGTAGCTTTCATGGTTGAGGAGCGGGTATTGCTCCGAGTGTCGCCTATGAAGGGCGTGATGAGGTTCGGGAAGAAGGGCAAGATTATCCCTAAGTACATTGGCCCATTTGAGATTCTTGACCGAGTGGGAGATGGCTTATAGACTTGCATTGCCACCCAGCTTATCAGCCATGCATCCAGTTTTCCATGTGTCTATGCTTCGGAGGTATCATGGTGATCCTACCCATGTGTTAGACTTCAGTACCGTCCAATTGGACAAGGATCTATCTTATGAGGAGGAGCCGGTAGCCATTCTAGACCGGCAGGTTTGACAGCTGAGGTCGAAGAGTTTTCCTTCAGTGCGTGTCCAGTGGAGAGGTCAGCCTCCTAAGGCATCGACCTGGGAGTCCGAGTCTGATATGCGGAGCCGTTATCCCCATCCTTTTTCCCAACTCAGGTACTTCCTTATTTTGTCCGTTCAAGGACGAACGGTTATTTTAGAGGTGGAGAATGTGACGACCCAAAGGGTCGTCACTTGTATTCCTACTCACTCTGCACTTCTGAGGCCGTGAAAACCTCCCTTGGAGGGGGGTTGCCTCGACTTGTGTGCGTAGTCCGAGCACGTAGCCAGAAAGTTTAAATGTGAATTTGTGAGAAAGATAATAAATTTTGGTGTTTAATTGATTAAGTTTGACTCCGGTAAACATTTTGGGCAAACAGACCCAGACTCGTGATTCGACAGTCTCGGAGGGTCCGTAGAAAAATATGAGACTTGGGTGTGTGCCCAGAATCAAATTTCGAGGTCCCAAGTCCGAGAAATGAATTTTCTTTGCGAAACTGTTTTCTGAAAATAATTAAGGAATTCGAAAGTGAAATTTGATTAAAAGACAGTGGTACCAGGATCGTATTTTGGTTTCGATGCCCGGTACGTATCTTATATATGGTCTAAGCAATTTCTGTAAAGTATGGTTTATTTTGGACGTCATTTGACAAGTTTTGAGCTAGAAGCTATAAATTTGATGTTCTGGACAAATTTGGAAGGAAATCATGGATCTTGAGGCCTAATTTGATGCTTATGATGTTGTTTTGGGTGATATGATCGCACGGATGAGTCTGTAGTTTGTTTTTGAGATTATATGTATGTTTTGTTTGGAGCCCCGAGGGCTCGGGTGAGTTTTGAGTAGGTCCCAGGAGGTCTTAGACTTAAAAGTATCAAATGTTGCAGGTCCAGGTGTTACAGGACCCCAGCGCGGCTGCGGTCATTTCTGCGCGGTCCGTGCTGGAAGCCTCGCGGCTGCAGTGCATTTCTACACGGTCCGCGTGGCTAGGTTCAGAGAGCCAATGAATTCCAGGTCGACCAGCGCGGCCGCGCACCAAATCAGTGCGGTCAGCGCCGGGTTGATTCAAAGAGTCATTTTTCTTCCCTTCCTCGGCGCGGACGCGGTGCATTTTTGTGCAGTCCATGCCAGCATTCAGTAAAGTATATAAAGCCGGGATTTTTAGATATTTTTCACTTTTTCAAAACCCAAAACAAAAGAGGCGATTTTCCAAACGATTCTCTTTCTTTAAAACCATTGGTAAGTGATTTCTAACTTATTTTCTTCACTCCTTAACATCTTTAAACATAATTTCAACTTCAAAACTAAGATTTTAATGGGGAAATTTGGGAATTTAGGGTAGAGCCTAGGGTTTCCAAAATTGGGGGTATTAGACCTCAATTCGGGGTCCGATTCCAAAATAACTTATATATTTGAGTTCATGCGGGAATGGGTAATTGGGTTTTGGTTCGAACCTCGGGTTTTGACTGCGTGGGCCCGGGGGCATTTTTGGAATTTTTGAGTAAGACTTTGGGAAATTCATTTTCATGCATTCAAATTGATTCAAGTAGAATTTGTTAACACATTCAAGTAATTTGTGACTAGATTCAAGCGGTTTGGTGGTGAATTCGAGGGGTAAAGCTATACTAGAGGAGTGAGTTGAGTTTGGAGCATTCGAGGTAAGTGTTTGATCAAACCTTGGCTTGAGGGAATAGGATTAGAGTGTTGTTTTCTAATTGCTAAGTGTTGAGTACGGTGTATAGGCATGGTGACGAGTATCTATACGCCGATGTCTAGCATGACCGTGGGTCCTTGTTTGTACTTATTCTGTTATTGTTATTACTATTCAATGTTAATTGATGAATTCTATGTAATGTTAAGAGTATGGGGACTAATTATGAATCATAAATACTTTGGAGCATTGGCTCGAACGATAGAAAGAATATTGGGAAAGAATTGAAATAAATAGAAAGAGATATGATTAATCCTTTGCCGGGAAGGTTTGTGTATATTGTTTATCTCCCTTGCCGGGATGTGAAGTTTATTGTTGTTGCTCCCTTGCCGGGATCTAGTTGTTTACTTGTGTTTTCCCTTGCCGGGACGTTTCTTATTATTTGTCTATCCCCTAGCCCCGTTTTGTTGCGATTACTGTTCGGGTGAGGAAGAGTGATAATACATGAAGGGTCATTCCGTGCCATGGGTTGATATTTGCACGAAGGGTAATTCCGTGCCAAGTTTTTATTATAATTGCACGAAGGGTCATTCCGTGCCTTGTTTTGAAATGTTTATGCACGAAGGGTCATTCTGTGCCATGTTTTGAAATGTTTATGCATAAAGGGTCATTCCGTGCCATGTTTTGAATATTTATGCACGAAGGGTTATTCCGTGCCATGCTGTGAATATTTATGCACGAAGGGTCATTCAGTGCTATGTTTTGATTGGTAATACACGAAGCAACATTCCGTGCCCTGATGTGAGAGTTGATGTGAGGAAAAGCATGAAGGTTGATGTCGTGTGCTTTATTGACTGTTTCGGTGAGGATGAGAGTAGAAGCACGAAAGGTGGTGTCGTGCAACTGTTGATTTTCCTGCTCTCCTTTATAGTTGATATCGTATAATTTCATTTCCCCTATCTGTTGATTTTGTATCTGAACCGTTACACCCCCATAGCCTGCTCCCCTCCCTCTTAACTGTGTAGGTTCTGTATATTTTTCGTCTATTGCATATATCTGTACAGGTTTGTTAGGTAGTCCTGTCTAGCCTTGTCACTACTTCGCCGGGGTTAGGCCTGGCACTTACCAGCACATGGGGTCGGTTGTGCTGATGCTACACTTCTGTGCTCTTTTGCACTGATCACAGTACCGGAGCAAGTTTTGGACCACAACAGTAGTTGATTGGGAGTTGTCTTCAATCTAGGGACTTTTGAGGTAGCTTAGTCGACGTCCGCAGGCTGGAATCCCTTCCTATTTTATTTAGTTTGTTATCACTTGTGCCGAAGCAAATAGTATTGTACTTTGTTTAGACTTTGTATGTAGTATTCTATAGATGTTCGTGAGGTAGTGAATCCAGTCTTGGGCAGAGGTTGAAGTTGAATTCCCGTATTTGTTTTAGTTTATTTATATTTAAGACTTCCGCTTTTATGGTAAATATTTCTCTATTTCTAATATTGTTGATGCTTGATAAAAGAGGTAACTTATAATTGGCTTGCCTAGATCCTATTAGTAGGCGCCATCACGAATCCCGAGGGTGGAAAATCTGGGTCGTGACAAGTTGGTTTCAGAGCACTAGGTTACATAGGTCTCACTACTCATGGACAATCTTGGTAGAGTCTGAGGGATCGGTATGGAGACGTTTGTATTTATCCACCAGAGGGTACGGAGTTAGGAAAATTCCACTTTTGTTCCTTTTTGTCATGCGATTCTGTCTCTCAAATACTGATTGTCCTTCTACTCTGTTCTTTCGTAGATGGCGAGAACACGTGCTTCTTCTTCTACCGCGAAGTAGCCCGAGCCTCTAGCAGCAACTCCTACAAGGTATAGAGGGCGAGGCTGAGGCCGTGCCGCAGGCCGAGGCAGGGGCAGAGCTCAGTCCCGAGCAGCAGTCCCAGGGGTGGAGCCTCATATTGATTATGATGAGGAGGTTCCAGACCCAGCAGCTCCGGTGGGCCCAGCTCAGGTCCCAGGAGGATTCATGGTCTCCCCAGATCTTCAGGACGCCTTGGTCAGACAAGCACGTTTTGTGGAGAGCATCACTAGAGCGAATTTGCTTCCAGGAGCACTAGCCACTTCTCAAGATGGAGGAGGAGTTCAAATTCCTGCTACACGTACTCCGGAGCAGGTAGCTCCCCAGGCTCAGGTTCCCGTGGTTCAGCCGGCTATGGCAGTTTAGCCGGGTATTGCGGCTGAGACCGGCAACGAAGCAGCTATGTTCGCGGATGCTCTGTGAGGGCTTGATAGGTTCACCATGCTCTTCACCACCACATTCAGCGGTGCTTCTACAGAGGACCCACATGATTTCTTGTTCAGCTGCCATGAGGTTCTCCGGACTATGGGTATTGTGGAGACCAATAGGGTCGACTCCGCCACCTTTCGTCTAGCAGGATCCGCCAAGACTTGGTGGAGGGGCTGTTGTTTATCCAGGCCAGCAGGGTCACCATCACTGACTTGGGATAAGTTTGCAGAGTTGTTTTTGGGGATGTTTCTCCCAGTTACTCAGTGAGTAGCTCTCCGCAGGGAGTTCGAGCACCTCCAGCAGGGCACTATGACAGTCACGCAGTATAAGACCCATTTTATTGATCTGGCACACCATGCTATTGTTATACTCCCTACCGAGAGAGAGGGGGTGCGGAGGTTTATCGATGGGTTGATTCAGCTAATCCATCTCCAGATGGCTATGGGGGCCGGGAGTGAGATTTTGTTTCAGGAGGCGGCCAATGCGGCCCGTAGAGTTTAGATGGCTCTTGCACAAGGAGGTGGTCAGGTTTCGGATAAGAGGCCTCATCATTCTGGTAGGTTCAGTGGTACCTCGTCTAGAGGTAGGGATTATTATGGTAGAGGCCATCCACCAAGACCCTTTAAGTCATCATTCTAGGTCTCTCATGGTACTCCAGCCGGTGGTGGTTATCAGCAGTATTATTCTGATCAGCAGTCCTTCGGTGCACCACCAGCTCCCATCATTGCACCGCCACTTCTGAGCTTCCGTGGAGGACATTCAGGTTGATAGGGCCAACAGTCTCAGCAGCCAAGGGCTTGTTATGGTTGTGGTGACCCGAGTCACATTGTCAGATTTTGCCCTCGTGCCTCGGGTAGTTCTTAGTAACAAGGTCCTCACCCCAGTATTCAGGAACCAGGTGATGCATAGCCCGTCCAGCCAGCTAGAGGTGGGGGTACAGATCATAGAGGTGGAGGTAGATGCCGCAGAGGTGGAGCTCGGACCGCCAGAGGCAGGGGTCAGCCAGTAGCCGATCATCCTAGAGATATGGCTCAGGGAGGTGGGGCCCAGCCCCGATGTTATGCTTTGCCAGCCAGGCTGGAGGCTGAGTCCTCATATGTTATTATTATAGGTAGTATTCTGGTCTGCGATAGAGATGCTTCAGTACTATTTGACCCTGGGTCTACATATTCGTATGTGTCATCCTATTTTGCACCCTACTTGGGTATGCCCAGTGATGCTTTGGGTATTCATGTTTATGTATCTACACCGGTGGGTGATTTTATAGTGGTCGACCGAGTTCATCATTCCTGTGTAGTAGTATTTGAGGGTCTAGAGACCCGTGTTGATTTATTACTCTTAGACATGGTGGATTTCGATGTTATATTGGGGATGGATTGGTTGTCCCCGTATCATGCTATTTTGGATTGCCATGCTAAGACCGTGACCCTGGCTTTGCCGGATTTTCCCTGTTTAGAGTGGAGAGGGACCCCAAGTCATACCACCTGCAGTGTTATTTCATATGTGAAGGCTCGACGCATGGTCGAGAAGGGGTGTTTAGCTTACTTGGCGTATGTTCGCGATTCCAGCGCAAAGGTCCCTTTTATTGATTCCGTTCCTATTGTTCGAGAGTTCCCCGAGGTTTTCCCTTCAGACTTGTCGTGTATGCCACCCGACAGGGATATTGATTTCTATATTGATCTGGCTCCGGGCACGTAGCCCATCTCTCTTCCGTCATATCGCATGGCCCCGCCAGAGTTGAAAAAGGTAAAGGACTAGTTACAGGATTTGCTGGAAAAGGATTTTATCAGACCTAGTGTTTCCCCTTGGGGTGCGCCTGTATTATTTGTGAAGAAAAAGGATCGTTCAATGAGGATGTGCATTGATTACCGACAATTGAACAAAGTGACAATCAAGAATAAGTATCCGTTGCCAAGGATTGACGATTTGTTCGACCAACTTCAGGGTGCGAGGGTGTTTTCAAAGATAGACATGAGATCCGGCTACCACCAATTGAGGATTAGGGCATCGATGTCCCTAAGACAGCATTCTGCACTCGGTATGGGCACTATGAGTTTTTGGTCATGTCATTTGGGTTGACCAATGCCCCAGCAACATTCATGGAGTTGATGAACCGGGTATCCAGGTCGTACTTGGACTTGTTCGTGATAGTCTTTATTGATGATATTCTGGTGTACTCCCGTAGCCAGTAGGAGCACGAGCAGCACCTCAGAGTAGTTCTTCATACTTTGAAGGATAGTCGGTTATATGCTAAGTTCTCGAAGTGCGAGTTTTGGTTGAGTTCGGCTGCACTTCTGGGTCACATTGTATCATCAGAGTGTATTCAAGCGGACACGAAGAAGATAAAGGCAGTCAAGAACTGGCCTAGACCAGCTTCAGCGACATAGATACCATCGGTTTGTGGAGGGGTTTTCATCTATCGCAGCCCCAATGACTAGATTGACCTAGAAGGGTGCCCAGTTTAGATGGTCGGATGAATGCGAGGCGAGCTTTCAAAGACTCAAGACAGCTCTGACTACGGCACAAGTTTTGGTTTTGCCTACAGATTCAGGGCCTTATACCGTCTATTGTGATACTTCCCGTATTGGACTTGGTGCAGTATTGATACAGGATGGCAGGGTTATAGCTTATGCTTCGAGGCAGCTAAAAATTCACGAGAAGAACTATCCAGTGCATGATTTAGAGTTGGTGGCCATTGTTCATGCCTTAAAGATTTGGAGGAATTATCTATATGGTGTGACGTGTGAGGTGTACACGGATCACAAGAGTCTTCAGTACCTGTTCAAGCAGAAGGAGTTGAATGTGAGGCAGAGGAGATGGTTGGAGTTGTTAAAGGATTATAATGTTACTATTTTATATCACCCGGGGAAGGCCAATGAGGTGGCCGATGCGTTGAGTAGGAAGTCTGCCATCATGGGTAGTGTTGCTTATATCCCAGTCAGTCAGAGGTCGTTTGCCTTGGATGTTCCGGCCTTGGCCAATCGATTTATGAGGATGGATATTTCGGAGCCTAGCAGAGTGTTACATGCATGGTCGCTCGTTCTTCGTAATGGGAATGTATCCGTGATCAGCAGTTTGATGACCCTTATTTGTGTGTCCTGAAAGACATGGTGCAGTGTGGAGGTGCCACGAAGGTGACCTTAGATCATGATGGTGTTTTGATATTGCAGGGGCGAGTTTATGTGCCCAATGTTGATGGGATTCGAGAGTCGATCTTAGCGGATGCCTATAGTTCTCGGTATTCTATTCACCCGGGCACCGTGAAGATGTATCAGGACTTGCGGCAGCATTATTGGTGGCGTAGGATGAAGAAAGATATTGTCGCATCTATGGCTCGATGTTTGAACTGTCAGCAGGTTAAGTATGAGCATCAGAGACGTAGTGGTTTGTTTTAGAGGATTGAGCTTCCCGAGTGGAAGTGGGAGAGGATTACCATGGACTTCCTTACCGGACTTTCGTTGACTCGAAAGAAGTTCAATGCGATATGGGTTATTGTTGATAGGCTAACCAAGTCAGCACATTTTATCCCTGTGGCAGTCTCCTATTCATCCGAGAGGTTAGCCGAGATTTATATTTGGGAGATTGTTCGCATTTATGGTGTGCCGGTATCTATCATTTCCGATCGGGGTACGCATTTTACCTCACGATTCTGGAGAGCGGTTCAGCGAGAGTTGGGCACCCAGGTTGAGTTGATTACAGCATTTCATCCCCAGACGTACGGTCAGTCCGAGAGGACTATTCAGATATTGGAGGATATGCTCCGAGCCTGTGTCATTGATTTTGGAAGCTCGTGGGACCAGTTTTTGCCTTTAGCAGAGTTCGCCTACAACAACAGCTACCAGTGCAGCATTCAAATGGCTCCATATGAGGCGTTGTATGGTAGGTGATGTCGGTCTCTAGTGGGATGGTTTGAGCCGGGAGAGGCTCGGTTGTTAGGTACAGACTTAGTTCAGGAGGCCTTAGATAAGGTCAAGATCATTCAGGAGAGGCTTCATTCAGCTCAGTCTAGAAAGAAGACTTATGCAGACCGTAAGGTCCAAGATGTCGCTTTCACAGTTGGGGAGCGGGTATTGCTCCGAGAGTCACCTATGAAGGGCGTGATGAGGTTCGGGAAGAAGGGAAAGCTTAGCCCTAGGTACATTGGCCCATTTAAGATTCTTGACCAAGTGGGAGAGGTGGCTTATAGACTTGCATTGCCACCCAGCATATCAGCCGTGCATCTAGTTTTCTATGTGTCTATGCTTCGGAGGTATCGTGGTGATCCTACCCATGTGTTAAACTTTAGTACTATCCAATTGGACAAGGATATGTCTTATGAGGAGGTGCCAGTAGCCATTCTAGACTGGCAGGTTCGACAGTTGAGGTCGAAGAGTTTTCCTTCAGTGCGTGTCCAGTGGAGAGGTCAGCCTCCTGAGGCATCGACTTGGGAGTCCGAGTTTGATATGCGGAGCCGTTATCCCGATCCTTTTTCCCGACTCAGGTACTTCCTTCTTTTGTCCGTTCGAGGACGAACGGTTGTTTTAGAGGTGGAGAATGTTATAACCAAAGGGTCATCACCTGTATTCCTACTCACTCTGTACTTCTGAGGCCGTGAAAACCTTACTTGGGGGTTTGCCTCGACTTGTGTGCGCAGTTCGGGCGCGTAGCCGGAAAGTTTAAATGTGAATTTGCGAGAAAGACAATAAATTTTGATGTTTAATTGATTAAGTTTGACTCCGGTCAACGTTTTGGGCAAACGGACCCGGACTCGTGATTCGACATTCCCGAAGGGTCCGTAGAAAAATATGAGATTGGGTGTGTGCCCAGAATTAAATTTCGAGGTCCCAAGTCCGAGAAATGAATTTTCTTTGTGAAACTATTTTCTAAAATAATTAAAGAATTAGAAAGTGAAATTTGATTAAAAGACTGTGGTACCGGGCTCGTATTTTGGTTCCGACGCCCGGTACGTGTCTTATATATGGTCTAAGCAATTAATGTAAAGTTTGGTTTGTTTTGGACGTCATTTGACGAGTTTTGAGCTAGAAGCTGTAAATTTTATGTTCATGGAAAAAATTGGAAGGAAATCATAGGTCTTGATGCCTAATTTGATGCTTATGATGTTTTTTGGGCGATATGATTGCACGGATGAGTCCGTAGTATGTTTTTGAGATTATATGTATGTTTGGTTTGGAGCCCCGAGGGCTCGGGTTAGTTTTGAGTAGGTCCCAGGAGGTCTTAGACTTAAAAGTATCAGATGTTGCAGGTCCAGGTGTTGCAGGCCCCCAGCGCGGCCGCGGTCATTTTCGCTCGGTCCGCGAGGGAAACCGCGTGGCCGCGGTGCATTTCTGTGCGGTCCGCGTTGCTAGGTTCAGAGAGCTAGTGAATTCCAGGTCGACCAGCACGGCCGCGCACCATATCAGTGCGGTCCGTGTTGGATAGGTTCATAGAGTCATTTATCTTCCCTTCCTCAGCGCGGCCACGGTACATTTTTGTGCGGTCCGCGCCAGCCTTCAGTAAATTATATAAAGTCGGGATTTTTAGTCATTTTTCACTTCTTCAAAACCCAAAAAATAAGAGGCTATTTTCCAAACGATTCTCTTTCTTCAAAACGATTGGTAAGTGATTTCTAACTTATTTTCTTCACTCTTTAACATCTTTAAACATAATTTTAACTTAAAAACTAATATTTTAATGGGGAAATCTGGGAATTTAGGGTAAGGCCTAGGGTTTCCAAAATTGGTGGTTTTAGACCTCAATTCGAGGTCCGATTCCAAAATAACTTTTATATATGAGTTCATGGGGGAATGGGTAATCAGGTTTTGGTTCGAACCTCGGGTTTTGACCATGTGGGCCCGAGGGCATTTTAAGAATTTTTGAGTAAGACTTTGGGAAATTCATTTCATGCATTCAAATTGATTCAAGTAGCATTTGTTAACACATTCAAGTAATTTGTCACTAGATTCAAGCGGTTTGGTGGTGAATTCGAGGGGTAAAGCTATACTAGAGGAGTGAGTTGAGTTTGGAGCATTCGAGGTAAGTGTTTGATCTAACCTTGGCTTGAGGGAATAGGATTAGAGTGTTGTTTTCTGTTTGCTAAGTGTTGAGTACGGTGTATAGGCATGGTGACGAGTATCTATACGTCGGTGTCTAGCATGTCCGTGGGTCCTTGTTTGTACTTATTCTAGTAATGTTATTACTCTTCCATGTTAATTGATGAATTCTATGTAATGTGAAGAGTATGGGAACTAATCTTTGGAGTGTTGGCTCGAACGATAGAAAGACTATTAGGTGAGAAATGAAAGAAATAGAAAGAGATATGATTAATCCTTTACCGGGATGGTTTGTGTATATTGTTTATCTCCCTTGCCGGGATGTGAAGGTTATTGTTGTTGCTACCTTGCCGGGATCTAGCTGTTTACTTGTGTTTTCCCTTGATGAGACGTTTCTTATTATTTGTCTATCCCCTCTCCCCGTTTTGATTGCGATTACTGTTTGGGTGAGGAAGAGTGATAATGCACGAAGGGTCATTCCGTGCCATGTATTGATTATATTTGCACGATGGGCAATTCCATGCCATGTTTTTATTATAATTGCACGAAGAGTCATTCTGTGCCATGTTTTGAAATGTTGATGCACGAAGGGTCATTCTGTGCCATGTTTTGAAATGTTTATGCATGAAGGGTCATTCCGTGCCATGTTTTGAATATTTATGCACGAAGGGTCATTCCGTGCCATGCTGTGAATAATTATGCACGAAGGGTCATTCTATGCTATGTTTCAATTGGTAATGCACGAAGGAACATTCTGTGATATGATGTGAGAGTTCATGTGAGGAAAAGCACGAAGGTTGATATCGTGTGCTTTATTGATTGTTTCGATGAGGATGAGAGTAAAAGCACGAAGGATGGTGCCCTGCAACTATTGGTTTTCCTGCTCTCCTTTATAATAGTTATCTTACAGTTTCATTTCCCCTATCTTTTGATTTTGTATCTGAACTATTACACCCCCATAGCATGCTCCCCTCCCTCTTAACTGTGTAGGTTCTGTATATTTTTCGTCTATTGCATATATCTGTACAGGTTTGTTTGGTAGTCCTGTCTAGCCTCGTCACTACTTCGCCGGGGTTAGGCCTGGCACTTACCAGCACATGGGGTCGGTTGTGCTGATGCTACACTTCTGTGCTCTTTTGCACAGATCACGGTACCGGAGCAAGTTTTGGACCACAACAGTAGTTGATTGGGAGTTGTCTTCAATCCAGGGACTTTCGAGGTAGCCTAGTCGACGTCCGCAGGCTGGAGTCCCTTCCTATTTTATTCAGTTTGTTATCACTTGTGCCGAAGAAAACAATATTGTACTTTGTTCAGACTTTGTATGTAGTATTCTATAGATGTTCGTGAGGTAGTGACTCCAGTCTTCGATAGAGGTTGAAGTTGAATTCCCATATTTATTTTAGTTTATTTATATTTAAGACTTCCGCTTTTATGGTAAATGTTTCTCTATTTCTAATATTGTCGATGCTTGCTAAATGAGGTAACTGATAATTAGCTTGCCTAGCTCCTATTAGTAGGCGCCATCACGACTCCCGAGGGTGTGAAAATCGGGTCGTGCCATAAACTCACTTCTTATTGCTCCTATATGCCTGATTTCTGAAGATTCAAGGCCTGACCTTGAAGGTTCGAACCCAGACCTCTATCAATTCAAGGTTCTCTGGTCATCTCCAACCTTGCTCCGGTGTACCATGGTTGTCTGAGCCTCTACGACTCAGATCGGTGACCTTTCAAAGCCTTTCTCATTTCTACGGTCCTTCTGAAACCCTAACTCTCCGAGGTTTTCTCCGATTTCTTTAGATTTGTTTTGTATCTATGCTCTCCCTGAGTTTTCAAATGATTTCCCTAACTTTGCTTTTAAAAAATTACTTTCAAGAACCTTTCTTTTCGATCTAGGGTTTTCTGAAAATGTTTAAGTGTTTTTTTATTTTCTTTGTCATTCGTGTGTATTTGCCTCTACTGTGTTCTTGTATCATGATTTTGTATGTTTCTCTTACTTTGTTTTCCTATATTATGATCTTGTACGCTTTTTATTATTTTCTTGTGCTTTTTTTTTCTACCATGTTCTCGTATGTTCTTCTACTATATTTTCTATACTATGTTCGTGTATGCTTTTCTACCATGTTCTGATACGTTTCGCCTACTATATTTTTCTACTGTGTTCTTAAGTGTTTTTACTATTTTTTTTCCTTCTACTGGACCTTGTTTAAGTTTCTTCTAAGATCTTCTTAAGCATGTTTTCTTCTATTGTTCTTATCAGTCTTTTATCACTATGCTTCAAATTAGTTTCTTCCACTCTGTTTGCTGCGAACCTTTCTACTGTATTTGCATGTTACTTTTCTATCGTGTGTCTCATGAGTATTGCTGTTGAAAGAAGCATGTTAGAAGTTCTAGTTCTCTTTTGAAACCTCTAAACATGTTGCGATTCAATTTCTTGCCTTCTCTTTGTGATTCACCTGATCTAGGGTTCTTATTTTAAAAACCCCAATACTTTTAGATCAATTTCGAGTTTTATATGAATCTAACCTTTGATAAACTCTCTAAATTCTTTTATTGGATTTTTCTATTGATTATGTAATGGAATAACATCTTCTCTCAACCCAACATGTTTGTGTGTTCTTTATGTGTGATGAACTTTCCTTTAAAAGGGGTTTTCAAACTTGTGATTGATTCAAAATTCTTTTTAAATAGGTCTAATTGATTTTTTGCTGATTTCCCTTAAGTTAAAAACCTTTCCCATCTTTTTGACTTGGTTCATTCATACAAAATCTCAGACCCATTTGATCTACTGGTTGTTAATTGATCTTCTTACCTTATTTGCACAAACCGTGTATTTCAAAACCCTATCCTTAAATAACATTTATGTACTCACCCCTAATTACCTACCTTGCACAAAGTGTTTGATTAATTTCTTCCTTAATTGGTTTATACCCGTTCAATCTGAATCCCTTAAGTAAAGGGAGTCTTGTGTAATTGATTGACAATTAGTTCTTCAACTATTTTCTTACCTTATTTCCTCATGACTTTCACACTATAAATACAACTCTTTAACACACAGCACACAGGATTAACAATCCTATACTACACTTCACAATCTCTTCTGAACTCATACTCTCTCACAATAACATTCTTTTCTTGTTTGCATTGTGGCCTTTTTACAAGACCTACTGCTTTTCTTTGTTTCTTTCCTTTGAAACTGGCATGTCCTAATTTAAGTTTTAGCATCATCACAATGTGTTTATTTACAGCTTTTGTATCCATGTCTACTTTACTGCTTCTGCAGAGTTAAAAGTTTAAACTAGCATGTTGATCTTTTTCTGTTTGTTTCTGCTATGAATCCTTGCTCCCTACCCCCCCCCCCCC
>MU748994.1:72171-87347 GCA_026770625.1 Nicotiana glauca
TTTAGTTATACATACCAGTACAATTCAAATGTACTGACGTCCCTTTTGCTGGGGGAGCTACATTCGTATTATGATTGTAGGTGGATCTATAGCAGACACTCCAGTCCACCGGCAGTAGCACCTCCTCCACTTTCCGTCAGCTGTATGGGTGAGCCCCTTTCCCCTCGGGGCCCGGCGTGGCTTATGCCGTTGTTCTTCCTGGAATCTTATTTTTGTATTTGTGTAAGGTATAGTCGGAGCCTTGTTGCCGGCATTTCTGTATTATTCTGCAGTTATATTTAGAGGCTCCGTAGACAAGTTATGGGTAGTGTCGGGTATTGGAAATTAAAATAGAAATATTGATGTTTGGCAATGATATATATAATTTGCAATACCCTTAAAGTGGCGAAATGAAGTTGCTAATGAAAATGAAATGGAAATCGTTAATTATATGTTGATAGAATTTGATTAATGGAGTCTGTCCCTTATTTAATTATGAGTTGGGTTTGGTAGTATGTATGAAACCTGCTAGGCTTACTCAGTCAGGTTTACTCGGTTGAGCACCGGTCGCGCTCCTCGGATTTTTGGGGCGTGACAGACATGCAACGAGACAACGCAACAAACTAACATAAATTCAGAGGAAGATGATATATTGGAGGAGATTATTAAAGAACTTCAGAATTTTGAAAACAGACCTAAGTCCAACCTGGACGAGACTGAGATTGTTAACCTGGAAGATGCAGAAAACATCAAAGAAACACGAATCAGCGTTCACTTGTCATCATCAAAAAAGAAGGAATACAAAGAGTTTCTAAGAGAATATGAGGACATAATCGCTTGGTCATACCACGACATGACTAGTCTGAGTACATTTATTGTGGCTCACAAATTGCCAACTGATCTAACCTATCTATCGGTAAAGTAAAAGGTTAGAAAATTCAAGCTCGATATGAGTCTGAAAATCAAGGAAAAAGTCACTAAGCAAGTCAAAGCTAAGGTTCTCAGGGTAGTAAAGTCTCCAACATGGTTAGACAACATCGTGCCAGTACCGAAGAATGACGGGAAGGTTAGAGTCTGTGTCGACTACCAGGATCTCAATCAAGCCAGTTCAAAAGATGACTTCCCCTTGCTAAACATACACATCCTGAATGATAATTGTGCCAAGCACGAGTTGCAATCATTTGTAGATTGTTTCATGGGGTATCTTCAGATCTGGATGGATGAAGAAGAATGTTGGGAAAATGGCTTTCATTACACCGTGGGGAATGTACTTCTACAAGATGATGTTGTTTGGGTTAAAGAATGGAGGGGCCACCTACATGAGGGCCATGACTACCATTTTCCACGATATAATACACAAGGAGATCGAAGTATATGTAGATGATGTCATCATCAAGTCCAAGAAAGCCATTGATCACATGGAAGATCTGAGGAAGTTTTTCAACAGACTGAGAAGATACAACCTGAAACTGAATCCCGTAAAATGTTTATTCGGGGTTCCAGCTGGAAAATTGCTTGGGTTTATTGTGAGTCACTGGGGAATAGAGCTGGATCCATCAAAGATAAAAGCCATTCAAGAATTTCCATTGCCAAAGAACAAGAATGATGTAATGAGTTTCTTGGGGAGACTTAACTATATCAGTTGGTTCATAGCACAATCTACAGTTATCTGTGAGCCGATCTTCAAGATATTGAAGAAGGATGCCGCCACCGAATAGACCGATGAATTTCAGAAAGCTTTAAATATAATCAAGGAGTACTTATCAACACCACCAGTCTTAGTCCCGCCTGAGCGAGGTAGACCTTTGCTACTCTACATCGCAGTGTTAGATGGTGCCTTAGGTTGCGTCCTAGGGCAGCATGATGAAACAGGAAAGAAGGAACAAGCCATTTATTATCTTAGTAAAACGTTCACCCCGTACGAGGCCTGGTATTCTTTATTAGAACACATATGTTGTGCTCTAACTTGGGTGGCCCAAAAGCGGAGGCACTACTTCTGTGCCTATACTACATATCTCATATCAAGGATGGATCCTTTAAAGTACATCTTTAAGAAGTCCATTCCCACTAGCAAGCTAGCCAAGTGGCAAATCCTGTTGAGTGAATTCGACATTGTCTATGTGACTCTAAAAGCAATCAAGGGACAAGCACTAGCAGATCACCTGGCCGAAAACCCCATGGACGGAGAATACGAACCCCTGAAAATGTATTTTCCAGATGAAGAGGTATCATTTATAAGAGAAGATATTGCAGAGTCCTATGACAGTTGGAGAATATTTTTTGACAGAGCAACAAATTTCAAAAGAGTCGGCATAGGAGCAGTCCTAGTATCAAAAACCGGTCAGCATTATCTGGTGTCTACCAAACTTAGGTTCCCGTGCACCAACAATATAGCCGAGTACGAAGCCTACATCTTAGGGCTCAAGATGCCCACTGACATGAATATCCAAGAGTTGCTAGTAATTGGGGACTCAGACCTACTCATACATTAGGTACGAGGAGAATGGGCGACCAAAAATTCCAAGATACACCCTTATCTTCACTATGTGCAAGAGTTGAGAAATAGGTTCACAAAAACAGAGTTCCAGCATGTTCCCAGAGTCAAGAATGAGTTTGCCGATGCATTGGCTACCCTATCATCCATGATACAGCATCTAGATATGAACTTCATTAATCCTATTCCGGTGGAGATCCACGATCATCCGGCTTACTGTGCTCATGTCGAAGAAGAAGCAGATGGAAAACCTTGGTTTCATGACATCAAGGAATATTTGGCAAAAGGAGAATACCCATAGCTAGAAAATACTCAAAAGCACACACTTCGAAGATTGTCCAATAATTTCTTTCATAGCGGGGGAATCCTGTATAGGAGGAATCCTGATTTGGGATTATTAAGGTATGTCGACGCAAAGGAAGCATCTAAACTGCTAGAGAAAATTCACGACGAGACCTGTGGTCCACATATGAACGACTTTGTCTTAGCCAAAAAGATCCTCCATACTGGTTAATTTTGGATGACCATGGAAATGGACTGCATCCGGTACGTCCAAAAATGCCACCACTGTCAGGTACATGCAGACATGATAAAGGTACCCCCAAATGAGCTTAACAATACAAGCTCACCATGGCTATTCGCAGCTTGGTAATGGACGTTATCGGACTAATCGAATCTACTGCTTCCAATGGGCACAGATTCATCCTAGTGGCAATTGATTATTTTACCAAATGGATCGAAGCATCATCCCACAAAGTAGTGACTAAGAAGGTCATGGCAGATTTTGTCCGCGACTGTATTGTTTGTCGGTTCGGGATCTCGGAGTCAATCATTATTGATAATGGCTCCAACCTCAATAGTGACTTAATGAAAGCTATGTGTGAAACCTTCAAGATCAAACACAAGAATTCCACAGCCTACAGGCCCCAGATGAATGGAGCCGTAGAAGCCATCAACAAAAACATCAAGAAGATATTAAGGAAAATGATAAAAGAGCATAAGCAATGGCACAAAAAGCTATCATTCGCTCTATTGGGGTATCGCACCACAGTCCGCACATCAACTGGGGCAACTCCCTATATGTTGGTTTATGGTACAGAAGTCGTCATTCCCGTCGAAGTAGAAATTCCTTCCTTGAGGATCATACAAGAAGTTGAGCTCGACAGTGCAGAATGGGTGTAAAGTCGCTACGAGAAGTTAGCTCTTATAGATGGTAAAAAAAATGAATATAGTTTGCCACGGTCAGCTTTATTAGAACAAAATGTCCAGAGCCTTCAACAAGAGAGTCAAACCAAGACGGTTCACACCAGGGCAGTTGGTGTTAAAGAAAATTTTCCCGCATCAAGATTAAGCTAAAGGGAAATTCTCTCCCAATTGGCAGGGTCTGTACATGGTTCATCGTGTTCTGACAGGATGAGCCCTTATAATTTCAAAAATGGATGGGGAAGTTTGGCCATAACCAATCAACTCAGATGCAGTCAAGCGCTACTATGTGTAATCTTATGCTTTCCTATATGATGTAATTTGAACTACGTCTACCTGATTCCCGTTTAAGAGGGGATACGTAGGCAGCCTTATGGATTCGGTCACAATTGAATAAAATATTCATTCCCCCCCCCCCCCCACACACACACAATTGGAACTGGGGCAGAATTTTGAGGAGGACCCTCAAAATTCTGAAGTACCTTTAGCCGATTATCGCAAGGAACCGTCAGAAGAGCAGCCAAGTAAATTGGGGCAAAATTTTGAGAAGGACCCTCAAAATTCCAAAGCAAGAAAGGTCGCAATGTCCTAAACCACGTCACAGTTGTCGGTTCATCTAAAATTTATTTCTTAAATATATACTTATATCATATCTTTACAAACTCATGCATGTTTATTATCGAAATCTCTTTGTTCAGCAACGCTACCCTAATGATACATACCGTATCATCAGATCAAAGCCGAACAAGGCAAGCAGGGACATGAACTAACCTTCCCCTTTACAAAACTCATGATTTTACTTTGGATGCAGGCATCCAAGTCGCAAATTCATCAAATACATTATACACTCATACTGTTCGGGAAAACAACTCTCAGAACTGGCACACCTATTCACAGTTACTATCCACATACAATATCCCCAGCAGCCACAATATCACAATCAGCTATCAGCTAAGAAATTGTATTACTATTCGCCTTTTATCTCTTGCATAAGGCTACTATTCTTCTTTCTGAGACTAAGCATTGTCTTCGTCTGCATTCTTGCATTGTATAAGGCTACCATTCTGCCTTTCGAGACTAAGCACTGTCTCCATCTGCATTCTTGCATTGTATAAGACTACCATTCTGCCTTCTGAGACTAAGCTCTGTCTCCATATGCATTCTTGCATTGCATAAGGCTACCATTCTACCTAGAGAGACTAAGCTCTATCTCCATTTGCATTTTTGTATCGCATAAGGCTACTATTCTGCCTTCCGAGACTAAGCTATGTCTCCATCTGCATTCCTGCATTGCATAAGGCTACCATTATGCCTTCCAATGTTAAGCTCTAACTCTATCTGCATGGCTGAAATATCGCCACTTTATTTACATCTACATCGGCTGAAATATCGCCACTTTGTTTACGCTTGCATGACTGAAAGATCACCACTTTATTTACATCTTGCAGGCTGAAAGATCGCCACTTTATTTACGCTTTCATGGGCTAAAAGATCGCCACCTACTGCATTTCATGGGCTAAAAGATTGCCAAATTATCCAAAGGGCGTCATTGTTCAGAGGCACCATTTTCATAGCTTGAGAACGCCATGTCATGGCCTGAGGACCCCTTTTAATCTCTTGCACATCATTATTTGAAGGCATCATAGTTCGAAGGCATCATTCTCATAGTCTGAGAGCATCATTTCATGTCTACGAATCCTTTATTATACGCTTCATGGCCCAGGACATCATGGTCTGAGGACGTCATCCTAATCGTCCAAGGACAGCATTCATGGTCCGACGAGAAATTACATCATATTAAATTTTTTGCACAATATACACTTGTATTGCTTATTTTCAAGAAAATCGGTGAGCAACGGCCATTTCAGCAGGAGAGATCCCACTCCAATTCCCGCAGCCCTACTAAACCTTGACCATCCGTCCCAGCCTGAATATTGCGTCCATTCTTGAGAAAACCTCCATCTGCATATTCCGCCGACGAATCCTGAACTACATATGGCCTGATTCCTGTAAGACCGGGGATATGTAGGCAGCTCAGGAACCAGAGCATGGTCAAATTCTTCAAACCATATTGTTCGGTCAAATTGGCCATCATATCTTTACCCGATAACTCTTTCATTCTTCCTGGGTAAAGATGGGCAGTTGTTGATACCCAATTTTTTCCCATATATTTTTCATAAGCAAAATACTTTCAAAATAACATATGTATGCATATAAGTGTGTCCAAATGTCTTATTATTTTTCCTAAATTTTAAAAGATTTTTAAATTAATTTATTGTTATTTTAGCAGTACAAAAACTAATAATTATTCCTCAAATTATCCTTTTTGGTGATTAATTTATTTTATTCTCATATTTATACCAAAATATAGCTAAGGAAATTTTTCATATATTTTTTACAATTTTATTGAGTATTTTAAAATTAAATTGCACATAAATGTAATTTTAGCTTATTTTAAGATTTAATTGTGTTTATAATTACAAAATTGATTCCAGTAGTTTTAATTCAATATTTATACATTATTAATTAATTTAGTACCTTTAATTTGTTCCTAAAAATGATTTTGTTTATTTTATAAAATAAAAAGGGGGAAATGGCTATTTAAATACTAGCCCTAACCATTTCAATTTTAGCCTAAAACAACCCACCAATTAAATCCAATCTCAATCCCAAATTACCTGACCCAATTCTTAAATTACCCGCCCCTGACCCAATTATATACAACCCAACCCAAACTCGTTTTTATCCTGGCTGTTGATCTATGAGATCAACGGCCCATATTCGTTCTTGCCTTTTTTAATCCAAACGACTACCCTAATCTCCTCACTTCTCATCTATCAGCCACCTCTAAACCCTCCATTCTCTCAAACTCTCTCGAATATTCTCAAAACCCTAATCGTCTCCTACCACCTCTGCTCTGAAAGCTGCCAGAATCTAGGGCTTCCAAGGCTATAAGGGTCCTATACTCACCTCGTATTGCTCCTATATGCCTGATTTCTGAAGATTCAAGGCCTGACTTGAAGGTTCGAACCCAGACCTCTATTGATTCAAGGTTCTCTAGTCATCTCCGACCTTGCTCCGACGTACCATGGTTGTCTGAGCCTGATTCCGACCTCTTCGACTCATATCGATGACTTTTCAAAGCCTTTCTCATTTTTAGGGTCCTTCTGAAACCCTAACTCTTTGAGGTTTTCTCCAATTTCTTTAGATTCGTTGTGTATCTATGCTCTCCCAGAGTTTTCAAATGATTTTCCTAACTTTGCTTTCAAAAAATTACTTTCAAAAACCTTTCTTTTCCGATCTAGGGTTTTCTGAAAATGTTTAAGTGTTTTTATGATTTTCTTTGTCATTCATGTGTATTTGCCTCTACTATGTTCTTGTATCATGCTCTTGTACGTTTCTCTTACCGTGTTTTCCTAAATTATGATCTCGTACACTTTTTAATGTGTTCTTGTGCTTTTTCTTCTACCATGTTCTCGTATGTTCTTCTACTGTATTTTCTATACTATGTTTGTGTATGCTTTTCTACCATATTCTTATACGTTTCGCCTACTATATTTTTCTACTGTGTTCTTAAGTGTTTTTACTATTTTTTTTCCTTCTACAAAACCTTGTTTAAGTTTCTTCTAAGATCTTCTTAAGCATGTTTTCTTCTATTATTCTTATCAGTCTTTTATCATTATACTTCGAATTAGTTTCTTCCACTCTGTTTGTTGTGAACCTTTCTACTGTGTTTGCATGTTACTTTTCTATCATGTGTCTCATGAGTTGTGCTGCTGAAAGAAGCATGTTAGAAGTTTTAGTTCTCTTTTGAAACCTCTAAACATGTTTCGATTCAATTGCTTGCCCTCTCTTTGTGATTCACCTGATCTAGGGTTCTTTTTTTAAAACCCCCAATACTTTTAGATCAATTTCGAGTTTTATATGAATCTAACCTTTGATAAACTCTCTAAATTCTTTTACTGGATTTTTTCTATTGATTGTGCAATGGCATAACATCTTCTCTCAACCCAACGTGTTTGTGTGCTCTTTATGTGTGATTAACCTCCCTTTAAAAGGGGTTTTCAAACTTTTGATTGATTCAAAAATCCTTTTAAATAGGTCTAATTGATTGTTTGCTGATTTCCCTTAAGTTAAAAACCTTTCCCATCTTTTTGACTTGGTTTATTCATACAGAATCTCAGGCCCTTTTGATTTACTGGTTGTTAATTGATCTTCTTACCTTATTTGCACAAACCGTGTATTTCAAAACCATGTCCTTAAATAACTTTTATGTACTCACCCCTAATTGCCTATCTTTCACAAAGTGTTTGATTAATTTCTTTCCTTAATTGGTTTATACTCGTTGAATCTGAATCCCTTAATTAAAGGGAGTCTTGTGTAATTGATTGACAATCAGTTCTTCAACTATTTTCTTACCTTATTTCCTCATGACTTTTACACTATAAATACACGACTCTTTCACATACAGCACACATGATTAACAATCCTATACTACACTTCATAATCTCTTCTGAACTCATACTCTCTCATAATAACATTCTTTTCTTGTTTGCATTGTGGCCTGTTTACAAGACCTACTGTTTCTATAGGATGCACATGCATGTCGAAAATATGCCTATAGATCCTTTCTGATTCTTGCATACCCCATTTCTCATTCGGCAAACATATTAATAGGTATGAATAACCAAAACGTTATTAGATGTCACGTTCGTAATAAAATGCAACACCTAGATATCATGTTGTAGGTTTTTTGCATTTTTTCCATATCTATAAAAGTGTTTTAAATCAACAACGTGTAGAAAGCATACCTATAGGAACTATCAACCAAGTTTGAAATGTTTCCACTCACTTATGAGTCTGAAACCAGTAATAATATTTGCAGAACCTTTAACTTTTGCTAAAGTTTGGTTTTCTTAATAATCTGGTAACCCCTCTTAATCAGTATGTATTCAATCTACTATTTAATCTGCTTCATTCTTTTCTAAAATCAGTAGATATCATGCCTATAGGAGCTTTTGTCCCATGCTTAGGTAAGACTTAGGGTAAAGTTTATAAACTGCATCATCTTTGTCAATTACAACCAGCAGGCTGGCCTAATTCGGACTTCTTATCTGAAAATATGTGATAAATCAGTCTGCCCAAACTTTTAAGTTTTAATCAGACCCTAAAACAGTACGTGCAAGACATGCTAAACTATATGCTTTCTCTGGTTTGAAGGAGGTTTGTCTGAGCCCCTTTTATTTGTTTATATGTTTCCCCCAAACTTGCTATATGTGTTTTGTTTTTCGCCTTAGCAGTTTTACCTTTTGAAACCACAAATAAGCCCAACATCTCCTCCCTTTAGGATTATTAGTCCCAAATACCTCCGAGATTGATAGGAGTGGGGCTGGCAATAGCATGCAATAAGTAAACGAGACCATTCCGCTCTTTAGTACCTTAAAGGGGTGGGAAAGGGTAGATATGGATATGATGACCACACGATAACACCACACGTAATAATAATTACCAGTTTTTGTGTGGGGTGATCCATATTACTAATAAACCTAGGACCCCTTTCCCTTAGTTTTTTGTTTCTTTTAAATCTTTTAAACCGATTCTTCTAAATCAACTCTCTCTTTAATGCTTTCCGACTTTGTTTATTTCTAACCTTTATGTGAAAAATTCCCTCTTATTTGAAGCCCTACTTGTTTATGTATTATTTGTACCTTAAGTCACAATAATAACTTGGTCGGGAACCACACTAGTGGATTTTGAGGGGTGCCTAAGACCTTCCCCTTGGAATAATTTCAAGCATGTACCCTATCTATGGTTATCTAAACTTAAACCCTTCTTAGTGTCCTAATGCACTTAAATCATTAGGTGACGACACTTCAATTACAAAAACCCAATTCCCAAAAGGGAACGAATTATCTTCCCTAATGTCATAAATCCAATTTCGCGAGAAAAAGGGGACGCGACAGTAGTTAGGAATAGAATTTAAGCAAGATTGGGCGAGGGTAGTTCTTCCAACCATATTGATAAATCTCATTTTCCGAGAGGCACGACTTGTTTTCGTTTTGTCCATTATGAATTGGTAATCTGCCGGTTTGGAGATTTTTATTTAATATTTGGGAACCCAAAATAGGTACCAAAAGTATAACTCTTTTTAATGCCTAAGATATTGCTAATAATTATCATAGTGTTAGGATTGCAGGCTTTTGGAGAATGGGAATTTTGACTTGATATGATTGATGTTATGGCCATATAGTGAACAAAAATATTCAAGGCCTAACTTAATGGTTTTAGAAGATATTTCATTAGCCTTGACCATTAATGTCAAGTAATCAGCAAAAAATGGGTGAGAGAAGTTAGGGAATTTTCTTTCTATAATGATTGGGTCCCACTTGCAAATGTCTACCTGATTTTAAATATGGCTAGATTACATTTCCAAATAAAGGATAAATATATAGGGTGATAGAAGGTCACCCTGTCTAATTCCTCTGCTAGGTTAAAAAGAAGTGGTGATCACAAGAATTGCTATAAAGCTTGAAGAGATACAACTAAGTAGAAGTTTTGAGAAATTTGGAGGAAACTTGAAAAATCTAAGAGAGTAGTGGACAAAGGGCTATTCTAAACGGTCGAAGGCCTTTTCCAAATCAATTTTTAAGATCATATGACCTTGCTTGCCCTTAATTTTTTTAAGGTTGGAAATTAGTTCATGAATTATAATTGCATTATCTGAGGCTCTCGTATTCTTCATAAAACTAGGCTGGAATGGATTTATAATTTTGTTTACGAAAGGTTTAAGACGATTTTCAAAGATTTTGATAATAATTTTGTAAATAGTGTTGCAAAGGCCAATAGGTCTAAAATTTTTAATATTGTTTGCATTGGGTACTTTGGGGATCAGACAAAGGTAAGTTTTATTAATATCCATTGGAATTTCTTGTTTTCTGAAAATATCATGACAAAGATTTGTAGTTGAATATTATAGTATTTTTTTATTTAAAAAAGTGTGGAATCCATATGGATCCGGGGCTTTGAAAGGTTTGAACAAGAATATAGCTTCTTGATTTTACTATCTAGAAGTGGGTTGTCTAGTGAACTAAGTTCTATTGTGGGATGATTAGAAACATTTATCCCCATATTCTTCCAGTATGTGCATGAATGGAAAGTGGTAAAGATATTAGTGAAGTAGTTTAAAACATGAGACATGATTAATTTATGGCATTAATCCAATTTCCAGCCTCACCCTTAAAGTAATTAATTTTGTTTTTTCTCCATCTGTTAGAGACAGATATATAGAAGAATTTCGTATTAGCATCTCCTTTGTTTAGCCACATTATTCTAGACTTCAATTTTCAATAGTCTTCTTCAATCAATAGAATGTCATTATAGTCTTTTTTAAGGGTACATTCTAGGTTTTGTAGAAAAGTGCTATGGGTGTAGTTCTTAGAGTTTTATATACCCTCAAGTCTTGCTATTATTTTTTTTTATTTTTTCCATTATGTCACCAAATGTCTTATCTTTCCAAGGTTTAATACTATCTATAAAAGATTTACTTGCACAAAAATAGTTAGTACCAAGCCAATTTTTTTTAACCAAATTTTGGAAATTCGGGTGTCCACACCAATCTAAACGGAAAGGTTGGATATGTCCTTGTCTATTTATAGGAATTAGTTCAAATTAAATAGAATTATTGTCAGAGTGAGTTTTGGGCAAATGAATTATCGAGTAGTTAGGAAATAGTTCACAGCATTTTTCATTACCTATGGTGTCACGCCCCGAACCTGGGCCTGGACATAACATGGCACTCGGTGCCTAACTACATATGACCGAGCGAACCAATTGGCTAGTTGAATCAACATGTGATATCATAACATAACGAATGCGGAAGATAAACTAACACATGTATATATACTAAAAGTCTGGATGATATAAATCAAAGTGCGAAAATACTAAAACAAGTTTGAAACATATATGTAGCCAAAATATGAAAAGCCTGCGTCTCTATCTAACTGTTACTCTAGTCTACGATGCCTCTAATAAAGTACTAAAAACACATATTATCTGACAATACTGAAGAATATAAGGTAATGATAATGCCCCAAAAGGACTGGGATCAACAAATAGCTGGTACGAGAATCTTAGCACTCTGAATCGTCAACCTGTAAAGCATTGCCTGCATCGTGAGATGCAGGCTTCGGGCAAAAGGGACGTTAGTATATTTAAATTGCACTGGTATATAAAGTAATTGAAAGAAAAATTATAAATGTTGTAATTGAAACTACGTTGATAACTGAGAATTGATAATTGATACTGAAATGATTACTATTGAAACAGAAACTAAAATGATAACTGATAACTGATAACTAAAATGATAACTGAACAGAACAACGGAAGTAAGGATATGAATACTCCCTCTTCTGAATGATAAACCACATGCTCATATGAATAAATAAATTGCGCCCTCAAGCCCAATATAAATATGTAAGAACTACGGCCTCAGGCCCAAGTATATGTATACATAACTACAACCTCAGGCCCAAAGATGCATAAAGCATTAAATGTGGCCTCAGGCCCAAATATGCATAAAACTTTAACTACGGCCTCGGGTCCAAATGCAAGTGTTCAACATTCAGGAATTTAAAATCAGGAACATATAATCATACTGCAATATATGATACTGAAATGTTGAATCACACAGAGTTACATAATACTGGAATACTGAATAAGACTAGACTGATACATGTATTCTTGAACTGATTATGAACACCAAAACTTCAATTGTTTATGACATGCTGAGTAAGCTATACTAAGACTCAGGGTCATCAAACCTAAGTTGATATTGAATACGAACTGAGCTTACAATGTTCATAATAAAACTCATGAACGAGTTATGAAACTAGAGAATAGAGGTTCTACAACTATTCAAGGAACTAGGCTTAACTATATTTCTAAGGCAATTGATAACGTGGTAAAAAAACATAGTGTAAGGAGAATAATTAACATTCCCAAACATAGAGCGTTAGCCTCACATACCTTAACTTTCTAATCTTGAGCGTAATACAATATTCGCCAACCCTTTCAACTTTAATCTATATCAATAGAAGTCAAAGGGATTCAATATTAGCATAAATTCTCATGTTTTGGTCACTTAAGCATTTTCTCAAACACTTGGTGATATAAAGCTTAATAGTCCTTATTAATGGTGTTTCTACACCCAACAAGTCATTCTCTTTATCCTAGATAAATTCTAAAATCTCAAGTTTCTTATAATCAATGTCATTCTTCTTCACCCATAAGATAAACAATACCCTTAACCAATAATCCATAATGAAAAATCAACAAGCCAAACCTATAATTGTTCATGCTTTTCTATCAAACTCATCAACTCATATCTCATGACCTTGTAGTCTAAAATCATTAATTCAATGCTATAATAAATTAGAGGGTGAAGATATTACCTTCTTGGCGTTCAATCTTCTTGAATTTGAGTTCTAGGGTTCATTCTCTCAATAATGATGTCCCAATTGAATATCTAATGATATGGAGGGTTTAGCCACGTTAATAAGATGTTAGAAAATTAAGTTAACTTAGAATCACCATTATAACTTACCTTGGATGGTGGAAGGAGTTAGGATTTTGAGAGTTCCCCTTTCTAGAGAAAGTTTTTATGTTTTGGAGTTATGGAGGACGAAATAGAGCTTTAAGACGACCCCCTATGAGCGCGCCCGCGCACTTGATGGCTTGACCGCTCTACTGACCGCGCAAAATGGCAGTAACACTGCCTCAAAAGAAGCACGGTCGTGCTTAGGGTGCGCATATCGCATAGTGTTCTGTAAAACGCGCATAACCTTTTGCAAAGAGATCCATTCGGGCTCTATAATATATTGTTGGAAATCTATTTCAAAGGAATACAACTTTCATGCTTTGAGGTTTTCCAAATTTCTTACAAATTTTCACTAAACCCTACTGGAAGACAGACCTTCTGCAAACTTAGTCGATTTTGTCAAATCTTATGCACCGCACTTTCCAATTTGATTTTGAAACAACTATTTTACCCATAATTATCCCGATGGGACTTCACATGTCCAAAATATAACCTTACTACTCCTTTAACTCATTCATACCTAAGCCGAATTTATGGGGTATTACATTATCTCCCCCATGGGATCATTCGTCCTCGAATGATTGTCTTGGCTGTAATTTCTGCTAACTCTGGACCTTAAAAGGGTATGGTGGAAACATGAACTTTCATTAACACTTGTATACTAAACTAAATGAATACATGATTACTGAACTATTGCGATACTGAACTAAATGACTACTGCATTGACTGAATATTGGTCTACCATGGATACGTGAATACTGAACTAATATGGATGTATGAATATTAAACTGGCACGAATATTTGAGTAATCTGAGTGCTAAGCTGGTATGAATTGCTAAGTATTATACTAATATGAGTAGTTGAGTATTGAGCTGACATAAGTATCTGAGTACTGAAATGACATGAGTATCTGAGTACTGAAATCACATGAGTATCAGAGTACTGTACTGACATGAGTATCTGAGTACTGAACTGATATGAGTATCTAAGTACTGGAAACTTGAATGTTATAACATGACACGTGAAATACTGGTTATACCACCGCTAATTCTGGTGGCAACTCCAACTAATAAGCAATTTGACTGATCTTTTGTAGGATCATATACGACATGATATATTTGGGAGTGGGCTTTTCTTTCTTCCCAAATCTTATAACACCTTTCATAGGCAAAACTTTTAGAAACACCCAATCATTATCTTGAAACTCTAGGTCTCTATGCCGCACATTCGAATAGGACTTTTGGCGGCTCAAAGTCGTATTGAAACGCTCTTGAATCAACTTAACTTCCTCTATAGTCTGATAGACCAAATTTGGTCCCAACAACTCCTCTTCGCCAACTTTGAACCAACCAATTGGGGATCTACACCTTCGCTCATACATAGTCTCTCACAGTGCTATCTTGGTACTAGAATGGTAGGTGTTGTTATTAGCAAGGTCAATGAGAGGTATGTGATCATCCCAATTACTTCTAACATCAAGGACATTGTCACGACCCCAATCTCGGTCGTGATGGCGCCCAACACAATTGCTAGGTAAGCCCAACCATTTATACTCTCAACCCGAGCATGAAGATCAAAACCAGTTATTTGAATATCATTAATAACAATGAAACTAAAAGATTATGCTGAATATCACTATAACACAGAATATACTTCCAAAGACCTAGGGGTCATGAGTCTAGAGCCTCTAACAATACAGTGTGACAAGACTCCAAATAATACAATGTCTCAAAACTACGGAAAGATAATAAAAGGGATAGGGAGGAGTCGGGTCCTGCGGACGTCAGGCAGCTACCTCGACAACTCCAGATAAACTCTAAAATCAGCAAAAGCTCAGCTAAACTCCTGGGATACCTGGATCTGCACACATGGTGCAGGGAGTAAAGTGAGTACTTCCAACTCAGT
>MU748994.1:107586-173352 GCA_026770625.1 Nicotiana glauca
TGTTCTTAGCTAAATTAAATCTATGATAATTGTTAGTAGCTAAAATATTTAGTTTTACCTACTAATTTTGAAAAAAATGGTTTGAAAAGAGGAAATCCTAAACTTTTATGGTTTATGATTTGTTCTTGTGAATCCTAACTTTTAGGTTTGAATTATAACATTGAATCTTTGTATTGTCTTGATAGTTTAGTTATAAATTGAAATTTTAGGATATGAATTGGAATTTTAGGATATGCCTTGGAATTTTAGGATATGACTTGAAATTTTAGCATATGACTTGAAAATTTATGATATGACTAGAACCTTTAGGATATGATTAGAACCTTTAGGATATGACTTGAACCTTTAGGATATGAATTGAACCTTTAGGATATGAATTGAAATTTTAGTTTATGAATTGGAATTTAGGATATGACTTGAATTTTTAGGATATGACTTGAACCTTTAGGATATGAATTGAACCTTTAGGATATGAATTGGAATTTTAGGATATGAGTTGGAATTTTAGTTTATGAATTGAAATTTTAGGATATGACTTGGAATTTTAAGATATGACTTGAAATTTTAGGATATGACTAGAACCTTTAGGATATGACTAGAACCTTTAGGATATGAATTGGAATTTTAGTTTATGAATTGGAATTTTAGGATATGACTTGAAATTTTAGGATATGACTTGGAATTTTAGGATATGACTAGAACCTTTAGGATATGACTAGAACGTTTAGGATATGAATTGGAATTTTTGTTTATGAATTGGAATTTTAGGATATGACTTGAATTTTTAGGATATGACTTGAACCTTTAGGATATGAATTGAACCTTTAGGATATGAATTGGAATTTTAGTTTATGAATTGGAATTTTAGGATATGACTTGGAATTTTAGGATATGACTTGAAATTTTAGGATATGACTAGAACATTTAGGATATGACTAGAATCTTTAGGATATGAATTGAGCCTTTAGGATATGAATTGGAATTTGTTTTTTAAGAATTGGAATTTTAGATTATAAATTAAATTTTTTTGGATATGAGTTGAACCTTTAGGATATGAATTAAAATTTTGGTTTATGTATTGGAATTTTAGATTGCGGGAGGATTTTGTAGAAGGGGTTGATGGTAATATTAGACATGCAATAGAACTTCCACCAAGAATAACTAAGACACAGTACCTGGCAGAGTGTGCCTTTAATTGTTCTTCTCATTAGCGACAACGATGATGAGAAGGCTAGAACATGTGTTCCAAATAGTTATGGTATAGGTAGGAGTGTAACATTTCCTAAGTAGATAAAAGAAGAGGTAATAGAAGAATTATATACTTCAATTTCCAAGAGGAAAAGGAGTTTAATTGGGAGCGACAAGGTGATAGTGATGGAATATTTTCCATTGGTCATGGTAGTTCCCATAAAACGGGTATCATAAGACTCTATGATGACAAAGATTATAGGAAGTTTTGTTCTCAACTTTCTTCCAAGTCTGATCTGTACAAGCTTAATGCGATATTGGTGATATATTCTTTGGATTCAGACAATGATTTGACTGACGAAAGTATGGAAATACTAATCAAAAGAATTAAAGCTAAAATATTTTTCAGCATCCTTCTCTACCAAGAAAAACGTTTTAGCTTTAATTCTTTTGATTAGCAATTCCATACTTTTGTCAATCAAATCATTATTTGAATTCGAAGAATATATCACCAATATCCTATTAAGCTTGTACGGATCAGACTTGGAAGAAAGTTAAGAACAAAACTTCCTATAATCTTTGTCATCATAGAGTCTTATGATCCCCATTTTATGGGAACTGCCATGATCAACGAAAAATATTCCGTCACTATCACCCTTGTCACTCTCAATTAAACTTTTTTCCTCTTGGAAAATAAAGTAGAGAATTCCTCTATAATATTTCTTTTATCTACTTAGGAAATATTAAATTCCTGCCTACATCATCACTATTTGAGACACATGCCATTGCAGTCTCAACATCATTGTAGCTAACGAGAATTTGATTATACCCTGAGTAGGCAGCGATAAAAGTGAGGGTCTCATGGCCGGACGTGGCATCGATCAAGCGGTCGATGTTGAGCAGCGGGAATGAATCCTTGGGGCATGCCCAATTTATATCTTTATAATCTACGTACATTCTTACCTTATTCCCCTTTTTGGGAACTACCACCACATTGGCCGGCCATTCGGGATATTTTATTCCCTAATAGACCCTATCTTGAGGAGTTTTGTTACTCGTCCTTGATGAACGCATGTTTTATCTCGGACTAGGGTATCATTTTTTTCTTCACCAATTTGAATTTGGGGTCGACACTTAGTCGATGGGTGGTTATTTCCGGTGGGATCCCTGTCATATCTAAATGGGGCCAAGAAAAACAATCAGTGTTGATAATAAGAATTTGAATGAGTTTTTCCTAAGTTCGGGGGTCAATCCCATTCCCAGGTATATCTTCTGATATGGGAGATGTTCGATCAAAACAGCTTGCTCCAGTTCTTCAATAGTCGACTTCATTACATTTGATTTTTCGGGATAACAAAGGTTCGGGGAGCGAGGAAATCTTCTTCATCAACCTCGGGGGTGGTCAGTTTGCCTTCCATCTCTTGCGAGAAGGAGAGTATTGAATTTGGTGCCTCCCAATAGATCGCGAACATTTCATTTGTTGCATGCGATTCTCCATATACTGTCTTTATATCATCTTTTGTTGGAAACATCATCATCTGATGCAGAGTCGATGGTACTAACCTCACGGTGTGTATCCATGGCCTACCAAGCAATGCATTGTACCTCATGTCACCTTCAATGACGTGAAATTTAGCATCCTGAACTGCATCGAACACGTTAACCGGGAGGGTGATTGCTCCCTTTCTTTATTTCATTTGCCATGTTGAATCAATTAAGGACTCGAGAGGCGGGAACGATCTGGTCGAGCAGTCTGAGCTGCTCTACCACCCTTGACCGAGCTACCTGGATCCACTAGCACACGCTTAATTTGAAATAAATTCACAAGAAAAGAAATTACCAATGCATCATTATATGGATGAGACAGGGTCTCGAAATCCTCTTCACTGAACGCGAGGACGTCCTCAAATACGCGGTACCGGATTTGCCCTTCCTTTGTCGCGGAAACCTTTATCCATTTGATCACGGGTCCTTGGGGAACGTCGGTCCCCCCGATGATCATATGAACGGTGTGCTGAGGTTTTCCCGCTTCATTTCTCCTGTCTGCCTCTCTTTCTTCCCGGGTGAGGTTTTTTTGAATTTTCTATTAATTTTTTTGGCATATACTCCTGTTGGTGTGAGAGCTTATGTCGACGTGTTGAGCTTTGCATGAACCCACATCGACGGGAATTGGTTCTGGTGTATCCTCAAGGTTTTGCGGTAGTACACCAATACCTGGAATAGCTACACCATTCTCTCCATGATACTTAAAACTGTTGTTTTCATGTGCGTTCACTGAGTTAGACATTTTGACATGAAATCAAAGATTCCTGGACAACAAAAAGTATGGAATATAACTTGCATTATATAGTGAACCAGCAAGAACAATCACTATTATTTTTAGCCCCACGGTGGGCGCCAACCTATTTACCTTGAAAATGGTACTATAATTAAATTTTATTTTGTGGTTTTAAAAATATGTAATTTATTTTTATGCTAGTTGTTAGGTAGTAGATTCTAAGTGAGAGATTGGAAAATAAGATAAGAGCTTGAAGATTGTGTAACAAGCAAACCAAGCGACTGGAAATCGGAGCATCGAGTTGGCCTATGTAGGGCCTCGAGGTTGAGCCGGATGCTTAGCTAAGGGCGGTCGATAAAGGGCTAATAACTCTAAGAGCTTTGATGGTGGCTCTTTATGATCAATAACGAGCAATAAATGAAGAACAATTAATGAAAGCTCAATAAATGCAAGTAATAAATATAAGTAGTAGAATCAAGGGAGAATGTGTTTAAGTTAGAGAGCAGAGAATGTTCTTGTTCTTGTATTCAATCCTGTGTTCTTACATAATAGTAAGGATCCCCTTTATATATGAGGGGGAAATCCTAACATGGTAAATGTGTAATTTTTACAAAAAGTAGTCGGTACAGCCACTCAATAGTCTGGTACAGACTGACACTATTCTTGTAGATGTTGTCAGAAAACACTGCGTTGGGTGTCGCGCCCCCTTTTTCTTGCGAAATCGGGTTTATGACATTTGGATGGACAACTCATTCCTTTTGGGAACTAGGTTTTGAAGAGTCGCCACCTAATGATTAGGGTGCATTAGGGCATCAATAGAGATTTAACTCTAAGTTTTGTTTGAATAACCAAAGATCGGGTAAGGGCTTGAAATTATTCCAAGGGAAAAGTGTTAGGCACCCCTCAGAATCTACTAGTGTGATTTCCAACCAGACAGATATTGTGAATTTGGGTGCATTTAACATATAAAACATATAAGGCTCAAATAAGAGGGGATTTCAATACATAATGATTTGAAAGTAGAAAAAGTTGGAAGAATAATTAAAAGAGCTGATTTTGAATAAAGAAATACAAGGCTAAAAGAGAATGCAGAATAAAGGAAGGGGGTCCTAGGTTTATTAAAAATATGGATCACCCCACACAATGTCCGGTAATCAGTCCTCAATAAGGGGCTACGTGTGACATTATCACCTGGTCATCATATCCATATTTACCCTTCCCACCCCGTTAAGGTACTAAAGCGCGGATTGGTCTCGATTACTAATTGCATGCTATTACCCGTCCCACTCCTATCAGTCCTGGAGGCACTTAGGACTACTAATCCTAAAAATGGAGGGATATTAAGCTTATTTGCAGTTTTAAAGGTAAAAAACTCTAAGGCGACATACAAAACATATATTGCATATTTTGGGGGAAAGAATATAAACAAACAAAGGCTCATATATACCTCCTTAAACAAAAAAAACATGTAAGTAGCATGACTTGCACATACTTTTTAGGTCTGATTAAAAATACCAAAGGCAAGAGAGTTTAAATATTGAGGCAGATTGGTTTATTACATAACTCAAATAAGAAGCCCAAATCAGGCCTACCTACTGGTTGTAATGATTAATGGAAACAGCTTCAGTTTACATTTATTACACTAAGTCTTGCCTAAGTGTTTAGATGGGGTCTTATAGGCATGATATCTACTGATTTTAGAAGGTGATGAGATAGTAAGGCTCGAAATGAATTGTTTGAAGTCCTATATGCATACTTGTTAAACTCGTTAAGTGAGGGACTTAGATTATTAAAAGCGATGCAGAATGTAAAAAAATTAAATAAGTTGGTTATAGGTTCTACAGGTTATAGCATCTACTATTATTGATTTTATATCTAACATTGACTGTGAATGAAAACGAATCGGAATTGCTCGAGGATCCCTATAGGCATGATTTTTATGCAATACTGATTATAGACATGGTATCTAAATGCACAAACTTGATTTAAACCTTATAGATATGGTATCTAAATGCTGTTTGAATTATACATAATTAAAATATTCCTATAGGACTGGCTTCTAGGTGAAGTTTAAATACGCAGAAGTTAAAACACCCTATTGGCATGGTTTCTAGGTGAAATTTGAATACACAGAAGTTAAAACACCCTATAGGCATGGTTTCTAGGTAAAGTTTTAATATGCAGAAATTAAAACACCCCATAGGCATGATTTCTACCCTTGCATGCATAGTTACCCACCCTTTTTCACTAGCCAGCCCCAAATATTTATTACAACTTATTACAAACCAGAATAATAAATTACATCAGAAAAGGCACAAAGAAAAGTACAACTAGAGGAAGCCTGGTTCTTGACTTCCTCTCTGAGTTATGAGATAGACTAAATCAAAGACCATTGATCCAAAGACTTTCTCCAATTTGAGTGTGTCAAAGTTCCCTAAGAGCCTCAATGGGACTCCGGGCAGTGCTCACACCCAAATTGTATCTCCAGAATAGGGACAAGTGCAGTGTGGAAGTGTTAACCCTCAAGTGTCTAAGTTCAGAGGGAGCTCATAGGTCCCAAGGCAAGGCTCACAAGAGGGGGGCAGAACTTAAGTCTAAGAGAGAGTACAAGTGAAGAAACAGAGTTTTGAAGGAATAAAGGTGAGGGAAAGAGGTGCTGGAAAACAGCCATAAACAAGTTGATAATTTCATACAAAAAGGGGTTCAGGGGTTGGGAAATTGCAAAGGGCCTATGTACTTAGGCAAGGGTCAGCTTTGGACATGCACAACAATAGAAGATGCTGACATGCCCATAAGCCCACCAGAACATACAATACTAGAGAATAAATAGAGGTTATGATCCCGGAGGAATCAAGTTTAAGTCATAGACAAGAATGCTCAATACTGTCATGCCTCAAACAAACCATCAGTATCAAACACATTGCGGTAGGGGTTTAGGATACTTAATACATAGATTCAGAATTGGAAGAAAGAAATTACAGCATGCTAGAACAAACTACTGAATTAAACACAAGCAGTAGGCGGACAAGAAGGCAAAAGTATTAAGTAAACATGTTGTTATGATGCTGAAATTTTAATCAGAACATACCAGTTCAAAGAAGAAAAATATAGTAAAGGCAAGGTAGCAGGATTTTGAAATATAGCTTTTGCTTTCAGTCAGCTAAATAGGTCACAGTAGAAGTAGTAAAGCAAGAGAGAATGATTTGAGTGTAAATGATTTTAGAATTCAGAGTGTTCGTGTGTGTGCTAATGTAAGAGCAAGGTATTTATAGTTTGAAAACAGGTAAAAAATAAGGCAAGAATCATACTTCGGCAGTAATTATGGAACTATTTACTAATTAAAAATCAAATCAGTATCAAAGACTTCCTTTAATTAAGGAGTTAAAATTAAACGGTAATGGGCAGAAAACATATAAGGAAAGAAATAAGTGGAGAATCATGTGCAGAGTAGACATTTAGGGGTAAGTACATAGAGGTTTAATTAAAGGAATAACTAATGAAGAATCCTTGAAATACTCGGTTAATCAAATAAGGTAAGAAACACAATAAATTTGCAGAATATGGAGACAATCAGCATATAGTAAATCAAGGAGTCAGGGATTCAAAATTACCGATTTGGAGAGAATAACATGGGTTCATATGAATAAACCAAGCTCAGAACAGGAGAATCGAAAGTCTAAGGGGAAATTCTCAAATCAATCCAAGAAATAGGGAAATCGGTAAAACAAGGAAAGAATCAATTACTTAACACACGAGTGCAATCAGAATTACACAAGGAATGATTTGAAATCAGTCCACAATTGAAGGTCATCTTACAGGGAAATTTAGCATATAAAAGAGTGCATAAACATTAGGCATGTGAGGCTGAACTTATGACAAAGAGAAGCATCATGCAATAACAATCACAAAGTCAATAGATAGTGAACTATCCAAACATGGTAGTCACATAGGTCAATTTCACTAGCTTAGTAATAGAGAAAAGAGAGAGTAGCAGAAGCATGCAAAAGGTCAAGTAAAAGACCTTTCCAAAAAATATAGTCGAGTTTTAATGATGGAAGGAAATTAGAATCACATAAAGAAACGGATGTTGAAACAAAAGATTTTAAATCTAGTTGAGAAATAGATGATGCAACTTCAGAAGCACGAATAGGTGCAAAGAAATTAGGTTTTTGAAACCAATCGAATTCAGAGATGATCGACAAGTAAATCACACAGAAAATATTCTCAGAACTCGAATGAACCCAAAATTTTAGGGTTTTCACCATCAATCGAGTCTAGAAATGAAAACAAGTAAATCAGACAAATACTAACAAAAAATAGATTCAGAAATCTCAAAAAGGTTAAGGCCCTTAACATGCAAACTCAAGTAGAAGAACGACATAAGGACACACGGTAGAACATGTCAAAAAATCAGAGAAAGCTTCGAAATAACTTATCAAAACCTAAATCAAAAAAGATAAACGTGTTTTGAAGGCAAAGTTTTGAAAGAGACCTTGAGAAAACTGTTTAGAAGTTTTGAGTAAACACGAATCTAAAACAGATCTAAAACAAATCGGAAGAACCTCAAAGGTTAGGTTTTCAGAAGAACCCCAGATGGTGAGAAAGGCTTGGAAAATCATCAATCTAAGCAGGAGAAGTCAAGAGTCATGCTTGAATAGCCATGGCTGGCTGGATCAAGGTGAAAGATGACCGAAGATAGCCATAAAACTAAAATCAACCAAGGTCTGGACCAGACTTTTCCAGGATTTAGCCTTGAAACCATGGCAATCGAACACATAGAAGCCCTGGGAGGTAGATACAGGCTTCAAATGGCTTTGGAAATCATTGATTTGGGTGGTTTTAGGGTGGTAGTTGAGGGCGGCGACTAGGTTTTGAGAGATAATTAATAGAAAAGGATTTAGAGGCGGCTGGGGGTAAGAAATAGTTAGGGTTTGGGGGAAGGTCGAGATTAAAAAGGAAAGAGTTAATGTGAGTCGTTGATCTGAGTGATCATCGACTGGGATTAAATGGGAATCTGGGCGGGTTTTTTTAATTGGATCATGGGTTGGGTATGAATGGGATTTGGGCTGGGTAATTGGTTTAAAATTGGGGGTCAATTCAGGCTACAATTGAAATACAATTGGGCTATATTTTAAATAGCCACTTTTCCCTTATTTATTTTATACAAAATAGTAGAATAATTTCTTGAAATAAATTAAAGTTACTAAAATGATTAATAATATAAAATTATCAAATTAAAAATATTGAACCTAATTTTTATAGACATAAATGTAATTAAATCTAAAAGAGGCTAATGTTGCAATTATATGCAATTTAGTTTTAAAAATACTAAATAAATTTGTAAAAATATGCAAAAATTACATTAGCTATATTTTAGCATAAATATGAGATTCCAATAAATGAATCACCAAAAATGGTAATTTTGGAAATAATTATTGGGGTTTTTTGGATAAGGTAGGGCAATAAATTAATTTTAAAAAATCTTTCAAAATTAAGGAAAAGTAATAAAACATTTGGACATACCTGTATATGCATACATATGTGATTTTGAAAGTATTTTGCATATTAAAAATATTTAGGAAAAAATTGGGCATCAACAGCTGCCCCTCTTTACTCGGGAAGGATGAAAGAGTTGTCGGGTAAAGATATGATGGTCAATTCTGACCGAACGAAATGGTTTGAGGAGACATAGGCCGTGCTCTAGCTTCTGAGCTGCCTACATAGCCCTGGTCTTACAGGAATCAGGCCATATGTAGTTCAGGATTCGTCGGCAGAATATGCCGATGGAGACTTTCCAAGAACAGACGCAATGTTCAGGACGGGGTGAATGGTTAAGGTCTAATAGGGATGCAGGAACTGGAGCGGGATCGCTCCTGCTGAGATGGTCATTTCTTGCTGGTTCACCTGAAAAAAAGTAATACACGCATATAATGTGCGTAAATTTGAACATGATGCACATTCTTGTCGGACCATGAATGTTGTCTTTGGACGATTAGATTGACATCCTTAGACCATGATGTCCTGGACCATGAAGCGTATAATAAAGGATTTGCAGGCCGTGAAATGATGCTCTTGGGCTATGAGGATGCTGCCTCCAAACCATGATGCCTTTGAATAATGACATGCACAAGATAAAAGGGATCCTCAGGCCATGGCATGGTGTTCTCGGGCTAAGCAAATGGTGCCTCTGAACAATGGCGCCTTCGGATAATTTGGCGATCTTTCAACCCATGAGATGCAGTATTTGGCAATCTTTCAGCCCATGCAATGCAGTATGAGGCGATATTTTAGCCCATGCAGATGTAAAGAATGTGGCGATCTTTCAGCCATGCAAAAAATATAAATAAGGTGGCGATCTTTCAGCCATGCAAATATAAATAAGGCGGCAATCTTTCAGCCATGCAAATGTAAATAATGTGGGAATATTTCAGCCATGCAAAAAATATAAATAATGTGGCGATCTTTTAGCCATGCAAATGTAAAAGATGTGGCGATCTTTCAGCCATGCAAAAAATGTAAATAATGTGGCGATCTTTCAGCCATGCAAATGTAAATGATGTGGCGATATTTCAGCCATACAAATGTAAATAATGTGGCGATCTTTTATCCATGCAAATATAAATAATGTGGCGATCTTTCAGCGATGCAAATGTAAATAATATGGTGATCTTTTAGCATGCAAATTTAAATAATGTGGCGATCTTTTAGCCACGCAAATATAAATAATGTGTCCATCTTTCAGCCATGCAAATGTAAACGGAGGTAGAGCTTAACCTCGAAAGGCAGAATGGTAGCCTTATGCAATGCAATAAATGCATATGGAGACAATGTTTAGTCTAGGAAGGCAGAATGGTAGCCTTATGCAATGCAAAAATGGAGATGAAGACAACGTTTAGTCTCGGAAGGCAGAATGGTAGCCTTATGCAATGCAAAAATGCAGATGGAGACAGCGTTTAGTCTCGGAAGGCAGAATGGTATCCTTATGTAATGCAAAATGCAGATGGAGACAACATTTAATCTCGGAAAGCAGCATGGTATCCTTATGCTAGAAATAAAAGGGAAAATGGTAATAGAGCTTTCTTAGCTGATGGCAAGTTACGATATTGTGATTGCTGGGGATAATATGATACAGGGAATATCACCGGTGCACGTGGATAGCAAATGTTGGTAAGTGCAACAATTCTGAGAGTTGTAGTTTGTCTCGTGAGTGTATAGTATGTCAGATGCTTTTGCGATCTAAGTGCCTGCATCCAAAGAAAATTCGTGTGTTTGTAGAGGGGGAGGTCAGTTTGCGTCCTCGCCTGCTCTACTTGACATGATTGGCTTTGATCTGGTGATATTGTATGCATCATTGGGGTAGCGTTGCTAAATGAAGCAATTTTAGCAATAAATATGCATGAATTTGTAAAAAGGATGACATAAGTATACAATTAAGAAACAACTTTTAGATGAACCGACGACTGTGATATCGCTCAAGACATTGCGACCTCTCTTGCTACAGAAATTTTGAGGGTCCTCCTCAAATTCTGCCCCAGTTTAATGGGTTGATGCTTCTAACGGCTGCCCATGATGACTGGCTGAAATTACTTTAGAATTTTGAGAGTCCTCCTCAAAATTCCGTCCCAGTTTCCAATTTCAGGGGGAAATGAAAATTTTATTGAATTGTGACCGAACCCATAAGGCTGCCTACGTATCCCCTCTCAATTGAAAATCAGGTCAGACGTAGTTCAATTACATCATATAGGAAAATATAGAGATTACACATAGTAACGCTTGACTGCATCTAAATTGATTGATTTCGGCCAAACTTCTCCATCCATTTCTGTAAGTATGAGGGCTCCTCCTGTTAGAACCCGGTG
This sequence comes from Nicotiana glauca, assembly GCA_026770625.1. NCBI lineage: Eukaryota > Viridiplantae > Streptophyta > Magnoliopsida > Solanales > Solanaceae > Nicotiana > Nicotiana glauca. Next base: position 118,912 of record MU748994.1, read on the forward strand.
AACCATGTAAGGACCTTGCCAGTTGGGAGAGTATTTCCCCTTCGCTTCATCATGATACGGAAAAACTTTCTTTAACACCAATTGTCTTGGTGTGAATTGTCTAGGCTTGACTCTTTTGTTGATCTTTAACACCAATTGTCTTGGTGTGAATTGTCTAGGCTTGACTCTTTTGTTGAAGGCTTTGGACATTCTGTTATGATAAAGTTGAACATGGTAAATTACATTCATTCTCTTTCCGTCGATAAGGGCTAATTGCCCATAACGACTTCTCACCCATTTTGTGTCATCAAGCTCAGCTTCTTGTATTATCATTAACGAAGGAATTTCTACTTCGGCGGGAATGACAGCTTCTGTACCATAAACCAGCATATAGGGGGTTGCACCGGTTGATGTGCAAACTGTGGTGTGATATCCTAACAAAGCGAATGATAGCTTTTTGTGTCATTGCTTATGCTTCTCTATTATCTTTCCCAATATTTTCTTGATATTCTTATTGGCGGCTTCTACAGCTCTGTTCATTTGAGGCATGTAGGCTGTAGAATTCTTGTGTCTGATCTTGAACGTTTTACATATGGCTTTCATCAAGTCACTATTGAGGTTGGAGCCATTGTCAGTAATGATTAATTTTGGATTCCCGAATCGACAAACGATACGGTCGCGGACAAAGTCTGCCACGACTTTCTTAGTTACTTCTCTGTAAGATGCTGCTTCAACCCACTTGGTGAAGTAGTCAATTGCCACTAGGATGAATCTGTGCCCGTTGGAAGCATTGGTCTCAATTGGACCAATAACATCCATTCCCCAGGCGGCGGATGGCCAAGGCGAGCTTGTTGCATTAAGCTCATTTGGCGGCACCTTTATCATGTTGGCATGAATCTGACAGCGATGCCATTTCCGGATGTACTGGATGCAATATGTCTCCATAGTCATCCAAAAGTAACCAGCTCAGAGTATCTTCTTGGCTAAGAAAAAACTGTTCATATGTGGACCGCAGGTCCCAACGTGTATTTCTTCTAACAGTTTGGATGCTTCCTTTGCGTCGACACACTTGAGTAGTCCTAAATCAGGAGTCCTCCTATACAGTATTCCTCCACTGTGGAAGAAATTATTGGACAGCCTCCGAAGTGTGCGTCTCTGAATAGGATTTGCGAGTTCTATGTATTTTCCTTTTATCAAATATTCCTTGATATCCTGAAACCAAGGTTTTCCGTCTGCTTCTTCCTCAACATGGGCACAGTAGGCCGGCTGATCATGGATTTTTACCGCAATATGATCAATGAAGTTTTTGTCAGGATGTTGTATCATGGATGATGGGTAGCCGGTTGGAGGCCTGCTCTCCCTGTTCTTGTCATTCCATGTGCTACAATAATTTTTTCGAACCTAACCTTGCCTTTTCTCCTGGCTTTAGTTGTGTAATCCTAGGGTATAGCTTTTGTGTTGAATGAGGGCACAATGGACATCGCTACTGGGATTGGTTCGGCCACCTTTACTTCGAATGGGACATGCTCTTGGGATGGCAAAACGGCAACTTCAAATAGTGCTGGTGCCTTTGCTGATAGAGCTGCTTCGAACTCAAGAGGGATAGACACATCTACCTCAGTGACCTCAGATGGTTGGATCGGGACCTTGACGGGGTTAAGAGTAACTGCTGGCTTCTTTGGATCATCACCTTCTGTAATCAACCCGATGGATCCCTCGGGATCCCAATCATCTTCCACCTCAATCATGTGAATACCCCTGCCTTTATGGTCTGGCAGAGGGTTGTTGAGGACATTCGGGGCGGGTTCCTTTGCCACGATAACCTTATTATCGATCAGTAACTGGATCTCGTCTTTCAGGGAGCGGCATTTATCAATGGTGTGTCCCTTGATACCAAAATGGTATGCACAAGATTTGTTTGGGTTGACCCACTGAGAAGGATTCTCTGGGGTTGAAGCAGGAATGGGGGTGACATAACCGGCGGCTTTGAGTCTCTCATATAGTTGGTCAATGGGTTCAGCAATGGCTGTATATTGTTTGGGAGTCCTACGGTCAAAATTTGGTCGTGGTCTAGGGAAGTTTTTACGAGGAGGAGGTGACTGATAGTGGGATGGTTGAGTATTGTAAGCTTGGTAGACATGTACGGGTTAGGAATATCTAGGTGAAGTAGGATGGTATATGGGAGGTAGAGATGGTTGATAGGAAGGTGGTGAGGGAGCTTGGTAGTTTGGAGTAGGCCGATATGTGAGTGGAGGTGTTAGGTAGGTGTGGTATTTGATAGGAGATTTGGTTCTCTGTGCAACCATCACAGCTCCTACGTCTCTCTTTTTGGACACACCACCGGACGGCAAGCCTTACTTATAGCCTGCAAGGCCTCGAAGTTTGTAACCATACTACTTTTTATGCCCTCTTCGATCCTTTCTCCCAGCTTGATAATGTCAAAAAATTTGTAGCCTTCAATCATCATTAGTTGCTCATAGTATTGCGGGTCTTGTTCCCAGATAAAGAATTTGTTCATTTGTTCTTCCTCTAAGGCAGGCCTGACCTTGGCAGCTTCTGACCTCCGGTGAGTAGCATACTCGCGAACTGTTTCTATAGGTTTCTTCTTCAAATTCTAAATGTAGAACACATCCGACGCATTTTCTGTGTTAAATGTGAACCTGACCATGAAATCAGAGGCCATACCTACCCAATTTGACCATTTCTTAGGATCCTGGCTGATGTACCAGGATAGTGCATCTCCTTTCAGACTCCTCATGAACAGCTTCATGTGGATTCTCTCGTCCTTTCCGACTGCAACCAATTTGTCACAATACATCCTTGAATGAACCCTGGGATCACCTGCACCATCAAACATCTCGAACTTCGGAGATTTGTACCCCTCGGGCAGTTCGACATCGGGCTAGATATAGAGATCTTCATAATTCAACCCATCAATTCCCTTATTTCCTTCAACACCCTGGATCCGGCTAGTCAATTTCTTAAGTTCTTTAGCCAGGTTCTTGATAAGCAAATCTTTATCATCATACTTGGTTGTGCTTGAGATGGGTTGGGTGGAGAGTGGCATGGTCTCCACGTAGATAGGCATGTTATGGCGAGCGTGGAAATGGTAATTTGTGGAGTTTTAAAGTTTTGGGAGAAGTAATAGGGTGTTGTTTGGGTTGTGGCAAGTGTTTCATTGGGTCTTTGGTGGAATGACATGGGGAGCGACATGATTTTGTTGCTTTTGGATTTTTTAGAGTGGTGCAGGGTTTTGAGTAGTGGGAAAGGTGATAACTGGGGTGCTGAGTGAGAATGACAAACTTGATAGATTCCGAACCTAGTCGAGCTCCTCCTGGAATTTTAGAAATTTTTATTCAAGCTGGGAAACATTTTTCTTACGACCCTGAGTACCATAACCATTAGTGGCCTCTACTCGTTCATTTGAATTCTCCTTTCTAACGTTGTTCAAATCTTCCATCTTACTTTTGTTCTTGTTTTTGACAGGACTTAGAGGAGGAGTGGGTGGAGGGCCTTGGATCTTTTGGAATATGACGATGTTGCCAGAGTTCTTGAACTAACCTTTGAGGAGGGGAATAACAAAACAAAAATAAAACAAAAAGGTAACCAAGTTAGTTGGGTTCATGAAAATATTGCAATATTCAAACACAGAGTGCAGGAATGTAAGACGTGTCCTAATTTGGGTAGGCCTAGCGACAAATTGATTTGGATAACTTAGAATGCAAAATGCCTCGTATTATTGATAGAAAAATAAGACGAATCCCAAATTGACACTAAACAACAGGAAATGAAAATCACTAATGGTCAATGACCTTATTACATTTTAGATAATGAAAAGATAAAATCCTATCTACTTGTCCCTGAAGGACCTTCCCCAGACTTGGCATCCTTGGCTCCGTTGAACAACTTCCCCAGCTCGCGAAGTCCTAGCAATAGGTAGGCCCTGTCCAGATGCCCACCTTCGTTCCCCTCAGCATTCTGACAATCTTCGACCCTTTTGAGAAACCTTATTTCCAGTTCCACTATGCCTCGCTCCAGGTATCGTAGTCACTTGTTGGCATTGACGGCCATGTCCTTCCATTCCTCAATTAACTTTTGATTGGCTTCTTGTATCTCACAGTGCTCACTTTTGCACTCCCGGATTCTCTTGCGTAGTTGGTTGTATTTGACATGTGCCTCGGCCTTTTCATCTATGATCCTGTGACATCGCATTAACGCAGGTTGACTCAAACCATTATGATTATTCTCCAACCAGTCGGAATAGTAGGGAGTATAACCGGCATGGTATCTATCTAGTTTGATGGTATCTTTCCCCATGACGATCTTGCAGTGCTACATAAGCTGAGCTTGGAACTTGTAATGTCTATCATCATCCTGGAAGTCATCCCAAAAGTGACTCATCTTGTTGACCCTGGGTACAACCTGCTTCCTACCAGCTTGCCTCATAACTCAGAGAGGAACGTAAGGGTACGTTCCTCTCATACCGATCAATATCAGAAAAGGTGCATCTCGAGATCGGGCGATGAATTCTTCGGTCGGAAACCATTCGAGCATCCATTGTACTTGATCCTCAGTCAAATTATCAAATAGCTCAAACCATCCTTTGGCATCCTCTGGCTGAGAAAACATATCTGGGATATAATTCATTCGCTTTCGGTGAAGGAAAGCGTTATGATCATCCCAGTCCCTTCGCTAAATCAATTGTTAGTATTCACCCTTTTGTAGATGCTGCACGAGCCACAGTTGAAGTAGCAAATTGCAACCTTCAAAGTGACTAGCTCCTCGTTAACACTTTTCTAGGGCTCGATATATTTTAGCGATGATCATGGGCACAATGTTGAATGGTTGCCCTCCAATTCCTTCCATTAAGGTTTTAGTGAGCATGGCTAGTCGAGTGTGGATTCTTGTTTTCTTCATTGGAAACAAAATCAACCACATAAAATAGAACATGAATACAAAGACCCTTCGATGAATATTCCCTAAAAAGGCGATGGCAAACTCATCAGGATAGGTACAGTAGGATTTGTTGTGACCATACCACTCGTACAAATGGTCGACGAGGATATAGGATTATTTGAGGCATGTCAGTTCTGGATTCTTATTCAAACCCGTCATTTTGAGGAAACCCCTACTCTTGTGGTTCTCAGGCATCAATAAACTTGGAGTCTCCCATACCAAACCGGCTAATCCTCCTATTTCTTCTAGCAAGGGTGTCATCTCAATGTTCCCAAAGTGGAACACAGCCCATTCGCAATCCCAAAACAATGTGACAGCTTCTATGATTTTGTTGTTGTGTTGAATTTCCAGGAGGGAAGGTAGATTCCCTAGTTTTTGGACAAGAGTCTGGTCACTGGAATGAAAATCTTTCCACAAGCTTAGCAGTCTCGGGTGAATGTTGGTAACCATGTCGAATCTGGAGATTTCGTGCCTCATTATCTGCAAGACAGAAGGGTTAGACCCTATCCCCATCGGACTCGACTATTTAACATCAATAATTAGCATTAAGCATTTAGTTCTTCAAAAAATGCATAGAACGTTATGATGTCCGTTTGGCTTTAGGGAAATCCAGTGGACTTTGGACAAGGCTATCTTAAAGGATCATTATATGGACAACATAACTGATCTAGCTAGGTTTGACCATGATGCATGTACAATTTAAACAGAGTAAGGTTTCTATGGGGTTTTAGACTGGTACCCTTAAGCGGACAACTCAAGGGGAAGGCTCGAAACTGTCGACGACACCACTGATCGATTAGTTTTACCGCAAATATGTCTTTCCGAATTTAGAGGGTAATGATATAGGAAGAGCACAACAACTCATTATAAGCATTGCTATGGTATTTATTTGGCACGAATGGAATATGATGTCGAGCATAATTATGCAATAATTAAAGATATATTGTCACATAGTTGCACGTTAAGGAAGCAGTAAAAACAATAATTTTTCATAATTTAAAGCAGAAGTAAAGGAAAGCAAAAGGGAAAGAAACAAAAGAAAAGTTAGTTTTGTAGTTGAAGAGGGAATTAAATGCTTGAAGGAAATAAGCAAGTAATAAAGGAGCATAAATTCACAATAATAGTCTGAAATAGTACAAGCCTAAATATCCCCAGCAGAGTCGCCATGCTGTCATGCCCCCTTTTGGGAACTGGTTTTGAAGAGTTGCCACCTAATGATTAGGGTGCATTAGGACACTAATAGAGATTTAATTCTAAGTTTTATTTGAATAACTAGAGATCGGGTAAGGGCTAGAAATTATTCCAAGGGGAAGGTGTTAGGCACCCCTCAGAATCCACTAGTGTGGTTCCCGTCCAGACCGTTATTGTGAATTTGGGTGCATTTAACATATAAAACAGATAAGGCTCAAATAAGAGGGGATTTCAATATATAATGATTTGAAAGTAGACAAAGTTGGAAGAATAATTAAAAGAGCTGATTTCGAATAAGGAAATACAAGGCTAAAAGAGAATGAAGAATAAAGGGAGGGGGTCCTAGGTTTATTAAAAATATGGATCATCCCACACAATGTCCGGCAACCACTCCTCAATAAGGGGCTACGCATGACATTATCGCGTGGTCATCATATCCATATCTACCCTTCCCACCCCGTTAAGGTATTAAAGCGCGAATTGATCTCGATTACTTGTTGCATGTAATTACCCGTCCCGCTCCTATCAGTCCCGGAGGCACTTAGGACTACTAATCCTAAAAAGGGAGGGATATTAGGCTTATTTGAAGTTTTAAAGTAAAAAACTCAAAGGCGACAAACAAAACATATATTGCTTACTTTGGGGGAAAGCATATAAACAAACAAAGGCTCATATATACCTCCTTAAAAAAAATATAATTAGTATGACTTGCACATACTTTTTAGGTCTGATTAAAAATACCAAAGACGGGGAAGTTTAAATATTGAGGCAGATTGGTTTACTACATAACTCAAATAAGAAGCCCGAATCAGGCCTGCCTGCTGGTTGTAATTATTAATGGAAACAAATTCAACTTATATTTATTACTCTAAGTATTGCCTAAGTGTTTAGACGGGGTCTTATAGGCATGATATCTACTGATTTTGGAAGGTGATGAGATAGTAAGGCTCGAAATGAATTGTTTCAAGTCCTATATGCATACTTGTTAAACTCGTTAAGTGAGGGACTTAGATTATTAAAAGTGATGCAGAATGTACAAAAATTAAATAAGTTGGTTACAGGTTCTGCAGGTTATAGCATCTACTATTACTGATTTTAAATCTAACATTGACTGTGAATGAAAACAAATCAAAATTGCTCAAGGATTCCTATAGGCATAATTTCTATGCATTACTGATTATAGACATTGTATCTAAATGCAGAAACTTGTTTTAAACCTTATAGACAAGGTATCTAAATGCAGAAACTTGTTTTAAAACTTATAGACATGGTATCTAAATGCAGTTTGAATTACTCAAAATTCAAATATTCCTATAGGCATGGCTTCTATGTGAAGTTTGAATATGCAGAAGTTAAAACACCCTATAGGCATGATTTCTAGGTGAAATTTGGATACACAGAAGTTAAAACACCCTATAGGCAAGGTTTCTAGGTGAAGTTTGAATATGCAGAAATTAAAACACCCTATAGGCATGATTTCTACCCTTGCATGCATAGTTACCCACCCTTTTTCACTAGCCAACTCCAAATATTTATTACAACTTATTACAAACCAGAATAATAAATTACATCAGAAAAGGCACAAAGAAAAGTACAACTAGAGGAAGCCTGGTTCTTGACTTCCTCTCTAAGTTATGAGATAGACTAAATCAAAGACCATTGATCCAAAGACTTCCTCCAATTTGAGTGTGTCAGAGTTCCCTAAGAGCCTTAATGGGACTCCGGGCAGTGCTCACACCCAAATTGTATCACCAGAATAGGGACAAGTGCAGTGTGGAAGTGCTAGCCCTCAAGTGTCTAAGTTCAGAGGGAGCTCATAGGTCCCAAGGCAAGGCTCACAAGAGGGGGGCAGAACTTAAGTCTAAGAGAGAGTACAAGTGAAGAAATAGAGTTTTGAAGGAATAAAGGTGAGGGAAAGAGGTGCTGGAAAACAGCCATAAACAAGTTGATAATTTCATACAAAAAGGAGTTCAGGGGTTGGGAAATTTCAAAGGGCCTATGTACTTAGGCAAGGGTCAGCTTTGGGCATGCACAACAATAGAAGATGCTGACATGCCCATAAGCCCACCAGAACATACAATACTAGAGAATAAGAGGTTATGATCCCGGAGGAATCAAGTTTGAGTCATAGACAAGAATGCTCAATACTGTCATGCCTCAAACAAACCATCAGTATCAAACACATTGCGGTAGGGGTTTAGGATACTTAATACATAGATTCAGAATTGGAAGAAAGAAATTACAGCATGCTAGAACAAACTACTGAATTAAACACAAGCAGTAGGCGGACAAGAAGGCAAAAGTATTAAGTAAACATGTTGTTATGATGCTGAAATTTTAATCAGAACATACCAGTTCAAAGAAGAAAAATATAGTAAAGGCAAGGTAGCAGGATTTTGAAATATAGCTTTTGCTTTCAGTCAGCTAAATAGGTCACAGTAGAAGTAGTAAAGCAAGAGAGAATGATTTGAGTGTAAATGATTTTAGAATTCAGAGTGTTCGTGTGTGTGCTAATGTAAGAGCAAGGTATTTATAGTTTGAAAACAGGTAAAAAATAAGGCAAGAATCATACTTCGGCAGTAATTATGGAAATATGTACTAATTAAAAATCAAATCAGTATCAAAGACTTCCTTTAATTAAGGAGTTAAAATTAAACGGTAATGGGCAGAAAACATATAAGGAAAGAAATAAGTGGAGAATCATGTGCAGAGTAGACATTTAGGGGTAAGTACATAGAGGCTTAATTAAGGGAATAACTAATGAAGAATCTTTGAAATACTCAGTTAACCAAATAAGGTAAGAAACACATCAAAGTTGCAGAATATGGAGACAATCAGCACATAGCAAATCAAGGAGTCAGGGATTCAAAATTACTGATTTGGAGAGAATAACATGGGTTCCTATGAATAAACCAAGCTAAGAACAGGAGAATCGAAATTCTAAAAGGAAATTTTCAAATCAACCAAGAAACCGGAAAATCTGTAAAACAATGATAAAATCAATTACTTAACACACGAGTGCAATCAGAATTACACAAGGAATGGTTTGAAATCAGTCCACAATTGAAGGTCATTTTAGAGAGAAATTTAGCATATAAAAGAGTTCATAAACATTAGGCATGCGAGTTTGAACTTATGACAAAGAGAAGCATCATGCAATAACAATCACAAAGTCAGCAGATAGTGAACTATCCAAACATGGTAGTCACATAGGTCAATTTCACAAACTTAGTAATAGAGAAAAGAGAGAGTATCAGAAGCATGCAAACGGTCGAGTAAAATGACCTTTCTGAAAAATATAGTCGAGTTTCAATGATGGCAGGAAATCAGAATCATATAAAGAAACAGATGTTGAAACAAAAGATTTAAAAGCTAGTCGAGCAATAGATGAAGCAACTTCAGAAGCTCGAATAGGTGCAAAGAAATTAGGGTTTTGAAACCAATCGAATTCAGAGATGATGGACAATTAAATCACACAGCAAAGAGTCTCAGAACTCGAATGAACCCAAAATTTTAGGGTTTTTAACATCAATCGAGTCTAGAGATGAAAATAAGTAAATCCGATAAATACTAACAAAAAATAGATTCAGAAATATCAAAAAGGTTAAGGCCCTTAACATGCAAACTCAAGTAGAAGAACGACATAAGGAAACACAGTAGAACATGTCAAAAAATCAGAGAAAGCTTCAAAATAATTTATCAAAACCTAAATCGAAAAGGATAAAGGTATTTTGAAGGTAGAGTTTTGAAAGAGACCTTGAGAAAAATGTTTAGAAGTTCAGAGAAACATGATTCTAAAACGGATCTAAAAGAAATCGGAAGAACCTCAAAGGTTAGGGTTTCATAAGAGCCCCAGATGGTGAGAAAGGCTTGGAAAATCATCGATCTAAGCAGGAGAAGTCAAGATCCGGGCTTGAATAGCCATGGTTGGTCGAAGCAAGGTCAAAGACGACCGGAGACATCCATAGAACTAAAATCAACCAAGGTCTAGACCAGAATATTCCAAGATTTAGCCTTGAAACCATGGCAATCGAACACATAGAAGCCCAGGGAGGTAGATACAGGCTTCCAATGGCTTTGGAAGCCATTGATTTGGGTGGTTTTAAGGTGGTAGTTGAGGGCGGCGGCTAGGTTTTGAGAGAGAGTTGAGAGAAAATTGAGAGAAAGGGATTCAGAAGTGGCTGAGGGTAAGAAATGGTTAGGGTTTGGGGGTAGATCGAGATTAAAAAGGAAAGAGATAATGTGAGTCGTTGATCTGAGCGATCAACGGCTGGGATTAAATGGGGATCAAGGCAGGTTGTTTTAATTAGGTCATGGGTCAGGTATGACTGGGATTTTTGCTCGGTAATTGGGAATAAAATTGGGGGTCAATTCACGTTACAATTGAAACACAGTTGGGCTATATTTTAAATAGCCACTTTTTCCATATTTATTTTATAAAAATAGTAGAATAATTTCTGTAAATAAATTAAAGGTATTAAAATGATTAATAATAAATATTATCAAATTAAAAATATTGGAACTAATTTTATAGGCACAAACGTAATTAAATCTAAAAGAGGCTAATGTTGCAATTATATGCAATTTAGTTTTAAAAATACTAAATAAATTTTTAAAAATATGTAAAAATTACATTAGCTATATTTTAGCATAAATATGAGATTCCAATAAATGAATCACCAAAAATAGTAATTTTGGGCATAATTATTGGATTTTTCTAGATAAGGTAGGTAATAAACTGATTTTAAAAATCTTTAAAAATTAAGGAAAAATAATAAAACATTTAGACGTACCTATATATGCATACATATGTTATTTTGAAAGTATTGTTCATATTAAAAATATTTAGGAAGAAATTGGGCATCAACAGCTGCCCCTCTTTACCTGGGAAGGATGAAAGAGTTGTCGGATAAAGATATGATGGCCAATTTTGACCGAACAAAATGGTTTGAGGAGACATAGGCCATGCTCTGGCTTCTGAGCTGCCTACATAGCCCTGGTCTTACAGGAATCAGGCCATATGTAGTTCAGGATTCATCGGCGGAATATGCCGATGGAGACTTTCCAAGAACGGACGCAATGTTCAGGACGGGGTGAATGGTTAAGGTCTAATAGGGCTGCGGGAACTGGAGCGAGATCGCTCCTGCCAAGATGGCCATTGCTTGCCGTTTCACCTAAAAAAAAGTAATACACGCATATATTGTGCGTAACATTGAACATGATGCACATTCTTGTCGGACCATGAATGTTGTCTTTGGACGATTAGATTGACGTCCTAAGACCATGATGTCCTGGGCCACGAAGCGTATAATAAAGGATTTGCAGGTTGTAAAATGACACCTTCGAATAATTTGGCGATCCTTCAGCCCATAAGATGTAGTATTTGGCAATCTTTCAGCCTATGCAATGCAGTATGAGGCGATCTTTCATCCCATGGAGATATAAAGAATGTGGCGATCTTTCAGCCATGCAAAAAATGTAAATAAGGCGGCGATCTTTCAGCCATGCAAATGTAAATAAGGCGTCGATCTTTCAGCCATGCAAAAGTAAATAATGTGGCGATCTTTCAACCATGCGAAAAATGTAAATAATATGGCGATCTTTCAGCCATGCAAAATATAAATAATGTGGCGATCTTTCAGCCATGACAAATGTAAATGATGTGGCGATCTTTCAGCCATGCGAAAAATGTAAATAATATGGCGATCTTTCAGCCATGCAAATGTGAATGATGTGGCGATATTTCATCCATGCAAATGTAAATAATGTGGCGATCTTTCAGCCATGCAAATGTAAATACTGTGGCGATCTTTCAGCCATGCAAATGTAAATGGAGGTAGAGCTTAACCTCGGAAAGCAGAATGGTAGCCTTATGCAATGCAAAAAATGCAGATGGAGACAGCGTTTAGTCTTGGAAGGTAGAATGGTAGCCTTATGCAATGCAAAAATGTAGATGGAGACATCGTGCAGTCTCGGAAGTCAGAATGGTAGCCTTATGCAATGCAAAAATGCAGATGGAGACAGCGTTTAGTCTCGGAAGACAGAATGGTAGCCTTATGCAATCAAAACACAGATGGAGACAGTGTTTAGTCTCAAAAGGCAGCATGGTAGCCTTATGCAAGAAATAAAAGGGCAAATGGTCATAGAGCTCTCTTAGCTGATGGCAAGTTGCGATATTGTGATTGCTGGGGATAATGTGATACAGGAAATATCACCGGTGCGCGTGGATAGAAAATGCTGGTAAGTGCAACAATTCTGAAAGTTATAGTTTGTCTCATGAGTGTATAGTATGTCAGATGCTTTTGCGATCCAAGTGCCTGCATCTAAAGAAAAATCGTGAGTTTTGTAGAGAGGGAGGTCAGTTCGCATCCCCCCTGGCTCTACTTGACCTGTTTGGCTTTAATCTGGTGATACTGTATGCATCATTGGGGTAGCGTTGCTAAACGAAGCAATTTTAGCAATAAATATACATGAATTTGTAAAAAAGATGACATAATTATACAATTAAGAAACAACTTTTAGATGAACCAACGACTGTAATGTGGATCAAGACATTGCGACCTCTCTTGCTACAGAATTTTGAGGGTCCTCCTCAAAATTCTACCCCAGTTTAATGGGTTGATGCTTCTGATGGCTGCCCGTGATGACCGGCTGAAATTACTTCGAAATTTTGAGGGTCCTCCTCAAAATTCCGCCCTAGTTTCCAATTTTGGGGGGAAATGAAAATTTTATTGAATTGTGACCGAACCCATAAGGCTACCTACGTTTCCCCTCTTAAACGGGAATCAGGACAGACGTAGTTCAATTACATCATATAGGAAAACATAGAGATTACACATAGTAATGCTTGACTGCATCTTAATTGATCGATTTCGGCCAAACTTCTCCATCCATTTCTGCAAATATGATGGCTCCTCCTGTTAGAACTCGGTGAACCATGTACGGACCTTACCAGTTGGGAGAGGATTTCCCTTTGGCTTCATCTTGATGCGGAAAAACTTTCTTTAACACAAATTGTCCTAGTGTGAACTATCTCGGCTTGACTCTTTTGTTGAAGGCTCTGGACATTCTGTTCTAATAAAGTTGACCATGGCAAACTGCATTCATTCTCTTTCCGTCGATAAGGTCTATTGCTCATAACGACTTCTCACCCATTCTGCATCGTCGAGCTTAACTTCTTGTATGATCCTTAAGGAAGAAATTTCTTCTTTGGCAGGAATGACGGCTTATGTACCATAAACCAGCATATAGGGGGTTGCCCCGGTTGATGTGCGGACTGTGGTGCGATATCCTAACAGAGCAAATAATAGCTTTTCGTGCCATTGCTTATGTTTCTCTATCATCTTTCTCAATATCTTTTTGATATTCTTATTGGCGGCTTCTACAGCTTCATTCGTTTGAGGCTTGTAGGTTGTAGAATTCTTGTGTCTGATGTTGAAGGTTTCTCACATGGCTTTTATCAAGTCATTGTTGAGGTTGGAGCCATTGTCAGTAATGATTGATTCTGGAATCCCGAATCAATAAACGATATGGTTGCGGACAAAGTCTGCTATGACTTTCTTAGTTACGGCTCTGTAAGAAGCTTCTTCGACCCACTTGGTGAAATAGTCAATTGCCACTAGGATGAATCTGTGCTCGTTGGAAGCAATGGGCTCAATTGGACCAATAACATCCATTCCCTAGGCGGCGAATGGCCAAGGGGAGCTTGTTGCATTGAGCTCATTTGGCGGCACCTTTATCATGTCGGCATGAATCTGACAGCGATGGCATTTTCGGATGCACTGGATGCAATCTGTCTCCATAGTCATCCAAAAGTAACCAGCTCGGAGTATCTTCTTGGGTAAGACAAAATCGTTCATATGTGGACTGCAGGTCCCAGCGTGGATTTCTTCTAATAGTTTGGATGCTTCCTTTGCATCGACACACCTGAGTAGTCCCAAATCAGGAGTCCTCCTATATAGGATTCCTCCACTATGGAAGAAATTATTGGACAGACTTCGAAGTGTGCTTTTCTAAATAAGATTTGCGAGTTCTAGGTATTCTCCTTTTGTCATTCCTTGATATCCTGAAACCAAGGTTTTCCGTCTGTTTCTTCCTTAACATAGGCATAGTAAGCCGGCTGATCATAGATTTTTACCAAAATGGGATCAATGAAGTTTTTGTCGGGATGTTGTATCATGGATGACAGGGTAGCCAATGCATCGGCGAATTGATTCTGGATTCTGGGAACATGTTGGAATTCTATCTTTATGAACCTCTTTCTCAACTCCTGTACATGATGCAGATACGAGAGTATCTTAGAGTTCTTGGTTGCCCATTCCTCTCGTACCTGATATATGAGTAAATCTGAATCTCCAATTATTAGTAGCTCTTGAATGTTTATGTCAATGACCATCTTGAGACCTATGATGCAGGCTTCATACCTGGCCATATTATTGGTGCAGGATCTTGGCAGACACTGGATAATGGTGACCGGTTTTTAATACCAAGACTGCTCCTATACTGATTCCTTTGAAATTTACTGCTCCACCAAAAAAATATTCTCCAACCATCATAGGATTCTGAAATGTCTTCTTCTATAAATGATACCTCTTCATCGGGAAAATATATTTTCAGGGGTTCGTATTCTCCATCTACAGGGTTTTCCCCAAGGTGATCTGCTAGACTGTGCTATGAACTGGCTGATGTAGTTGAGTCTCCCTAAGAAACTAATCACGTCCTTCTTGTTCCTTAGCAGTGGCAATTCTTGACTAGCTTTGACCTTTGATGGATCCAGTTCTATTCCTCGGCGACTCACAATAAACCCGAGTAGTTTTCCGGCAGGCACCCCGAATGCACATTTCGCGGGATTTAGTTTCAGGTTGTACTTCCTCAAATCTCCCATGTGATCAGTGGCCTTCTTAGACTTGATGATAACATCATCTATGTACACCTCAATCTCCTTGTGTATCATATCATAAAAAATAGTAGTTATGGCCCTCATGTAGGTGGCCCCTACATTCTTTAGACCGAACGGCATCATTTTTAACATTACATTCCCCACGGCATAATGAAAGACATTTTCACAGCATCTTCTTTATCCATCCAGATCTGGTGATAATAGGCGAAACAATCCACGAATGACTGCAGCTCATGCTTGGCGCAATTGTCAACCAGGATGTGTATGTTCGGCAAAGGGAAATCGTCTTTTGGACTGGCTCGGTTGAGATCCCGGTAGTCGATACAGACTCTGACCTTCCCGTCCTTCTTTGGTACTGGCACAATGTTGGCTAACTATGTCGGGTATTCAACTACCCTGAGAACCTTATCTTTGACTTGCTTAGTAATTTCTTCCTTGATTTTCAAACTTATATCAGGTTTGAACTTCCTGAGCTTTTATTTTACCGGCGGACATGTCGGATCAGTTGGCAGTTTGTGAGCCATAATAGACATACTTAGACCGGTCATGTCATCATAATGTCCTCATATTCCCTTAGAAATTCTTTGTATTCCTTCTTTTCTGATGGCGATAAGTGAACGATGATTCGTGTTTCCTTGATATTTGCTTCATCTCTCAAATTAACAATTTCTGTTTCATCCATGTTAGACTTAGGTCTGTTCTCAAAGTTCTCTACTTCTTCGACAATTTCCTCTGGTATATCATCTTCCTCTGAATCAATATCTGTTTGTTGCATTGTCTCATTGCATGTTACAGTCATTGGTTCATCAAGATAAGTAATAGTAATGTTGTATAAATGAAGTAAATAAGAAAAAAATAGTAATAAGTGTCGATTCATAAGAAAAGTTGAAATGTTTTTGATAAACTTTCATAATTGTTTTGAACATTGAAGATGTTATTGCGAAAACAAAAAAGTCTGAAAAGAAAATCATGTAGTAGTAAAAAAAATAGTGCATGATGCTTGTTTAGCCTTGCTACCCCGAGGCTCGTCGGGCTCTAGTTGTTCTGATAGACCAGTTATTGAGATGTGCTCCTCTGCTTACGACATGTATGGAAAGGCCTTCCTCCCCCTCCTCCTTAAGGATGACATAGCAATTCATATTATGGTCTTCCAGAAACAAGCTTTTCATTGCTGCGGGCGCCTCATCTTTGTCTGTCCCATAAATAATGCCAGCTTGTTTGAAAGTCTGTTCCAAATGTGGTATCGGTTGCTCTAATAGGTAGTAAGGACCACGCCATGGCGGCGACCAGTTATTGAACTCTTCCCAAGTGTATTCGTATCCTATACCGAAAGTAGTGTCGTGCTTCTTGAGCTTTATGGGTTTAGAAGTTCCTTGGAGATTCTTGCCAAACCCCTTGTTGTCCCACCAGTTATCTTTATCAACAGCATTGACGCACTCGATATGGTGGTAGGTTTCCCCTCCTAACTTTCTTCTTCCCCCTATTGCTAGAATGGTCTGACGATTGTATATGGGGTTGGTGCCATGAATGATTACTTCTTGGTGATTCCATTCAAATTTCATGGCTTGATGCAGTATTGAAGCCACAGCCCCCGCATAATGAATCCAAGGGCGTCCTAGTAGCAAGTTGTAAGATGTGGGCACATCTATCACTTGGAACTCAACATCGAACCAGGTTGGTCCCATCTGAAGGCACAAGATGATTTCACCGATGGTGGCTCTCTAGGATCCATCAAAAGCTTTTACGTTGATGGCTCATTCTTTTATCTCGTGCAAACCTTTACCCAACTTCTTGAGCGTTACCAGAGGATACATGTTAAGGCTGGAACCCCTGTTGACCAAGATCCTGGTAATGCAATAGTTCTCACATTATACTGTGATATGTAGGGCTCTGTTGTGACCCAACCTTTTAGGTGGCAGCTTGTCTGCATAGAAAGTGATTTTGTGGCTTTCTAGCACTTGTCCCACCATATTGGCCATTTTTCAGCCAGTGATGATACTCGGCACGTATGCCTCACTCAGCACCTTCAGTAGAGCATTTTTGTGAGCCTTGGAATTTTTCAGTAGCGAGAGGATGGATATCTGCACTGGTATTTTGTATAGCTGGTCAATGACCGAGTACTCTTTAGCCTGTATCTTTCTCCAAAGGTCGTCTGGACCTATCTCAATGATGGGTGGCCGGTTAGTCCTGTTTGCTAGACTCAGCTAGGTATTCAAGGGTATAGACTCTCCCTATTCTTATCATTCCCTGTGCTGCAATAATTTCTTCGAACCTGACCTTGCCTTTTTCTCCTAGGCTTCAGTTGTGTAATCCCAGGGTATAGCTTTTGTGTGGAATGAGGGCACAATAGACATCGCCACTAGGATTGGTGCAACCACCTTTACTTCGAATGGGACATGCTCTTAGGATGGCAAAACGGCAACTTCAAATGGTGTTGGTGCCTTTGCTGATGGAGCTGCTTCGAACATAAGAGGGATACATACATCTACCTCAGTGACCTCAGATGGTTGGATCTGGACCTTGATGTGGTTAAGAGTAACTACTGGCTTCTTTGGATCATCGCCTTCAGTAATCAACCTGATAGATCCCTCGGGATCCCAATCATCTTCCACGTCAATCATGTGAATACCCCCGACTTTATGGTCTGGCAGAGGGTTGTTGCGGACATTCGGGGCAGGTTCCTTTGCCACGATAACTTTATCATCTATTAGTGACTGGATCTTATCTTTCAAGGAGCGGCACTCGTCGATGGTGTGTGCCATCATGCCAGAATGGTATGCACATGATTTGTTCGGGTTGACCTACTAAGAAGGATTCTCTGGGGTTGAAGCAGGAATGGGAACCGGTGGCTTTGAGTCTCTCATATAGTTGGTCAATGGGTTCAACAATGGTTGTATATTGTTTGGGAGTCCTGTGGTTGAAATTTGGTCATGGTCTAGGGAAGTTTTGATGAGGAGGGGGTGACTGATAGTGGGATGGTTGAGTATTGTAAGCTTGGTAGACATGTGCGGGTTGGGAATATCTGAGTGAAGTAGGCTGATATATGGGAGGTGGAGATGGTTGATAGGCAGGTGGTGATGGTGCTTGGTAGTTTGGAGTAGGCTGATATGTGAGTGGAGGTGTCAGGTAGGTTTGGTATTTGATGGGAGATTTGGTTCTCTATGCAACCATCATAGCTCATATGTCTCTCTTTTTGGACACACCACCAGACTGCAAGGCCTTATTTGTAGCCTGCAAGGCCTCGAAGTTCATAACTATACCGCTTTTGAAGCTTTCTTTGATCCTTTCTCCCAGCTTGATAATGTCAAAAAATTGTGGCATTCAATCATCATTAGTCACTCATAGTATTGTGGATCTTGTTCCCGGACAAAGAATTCGTTCATTTGTTCTTCCTCTAAGGCAGGCCTGACCTTCGCGGCTTCTGACCTCCAGCGAGTAGCATACTCGCGAAAAGTTTCTATAGGTTTCTTCTTCAAATTCTAAATGAAGAACACATCCGGCGCATTTCTGTGTTAAATCTGAACCTGTCCATGAAATCAGAGGGCATACCTACCCAACTTGACCATTTCTTAGGATCCTGGTTGATGTACCAGGATAGTGCATCTCCTTTTAGACTCCTCATGAACAGCTTCATACGGATTCTCTCGTCCTTTTCGACCCCAACCAACTTGTCAAAATACATCCTCAAATGAACCTTGGGATCACCTGTATCGTCAAACATCTCGAACTTCGGAGGTTTATACCCCTCGGGCAATTCGACATCGGGCTGTATACAGAGATCTTCATAATTCAACCCTTCAATTCCCTTGTTTCCTTCAACACCCTGGATCGGGCAAGTCAATTTCTTAAGTTCTTCAGCCAGGTTCTTGATAAGCAAATCTTTATCATTAGACTCGGGTGTTCTTGAGATGGGTTGGGTGGAGAGTGGAATGGTCTCCACATAGATAGGGGTGTTATAGTAAGTGTAGGAATGGTAATTTGTGGAGTTTCGGAGTTTTGGGAGAAGTAATGGGGTGTTGTTTGGGGTGTGGCAAGTGTTGCATTGTGTCTTTGGTGGAATGACATGGGGAATAGGATGATTTTGTTACTTTGGGATATTTTGGGGTAGTGCAGGGTTTTGAGTAGTAGGAAAGGTGATATCCGGGGTGCTGAGTGAGAATGACAAACTTGCCAGATTCCGAACTTGGTCGAGCTCTTCCTGGAATTTTAGCAATTTTTGTTCAAGCTGGGATACATTTTCCTTAGGACCCTGAGTACCATGACCATTAGTGACCTCTACTTGTTCATTTGAATTCTCCTTTCTGACGTTGTTCAAATCTTCCATCTTGCATTTGTTCTTGTTCTTGACAGGACTTAGAGGATGAGTGGGTGGAGGGCACTTGGATCTTGTGGAATATGATGATGTTGCCAGAGTTCTTGAACTAACCTTTGGGGATGGGAATAACAAAACAAAAATAAAACAAAAAGGTAACACAAGTTAGTTGGGTTCATGAAAAATATTGCAATATTCAAACACAGAGTGCGGGAATGTAAGACGTGTCCTAATTTGGGTAGGCCTAGCGACAAATTGATTTGGAGAACTTGGAATGCTAAATACCTCATATTATTGATGGAAAAATAAGGCAAATCCCAAATTGACACTAAACAACAGGAAATGAAAGTCACTAATGTTCAATGACCTTATTACATTTTAGATAATGAAAAGATAAAATCCTATCTACTTGGTGCCTGAAGGACCTTCCCCAGACTCGGCATCCTTGGCTCTACCGAACAACTTCCCCAGCTCGCGAATTCCTAGCAATAGTTAGGCCCTATCGAGATGCCCACCTTCGTTCCCCTCAGCATTCAGACAGTCTTTGACCCTTTTGAGAAACCTTCTTTCTACCTCCACTATGCCTCGCTCCAGGTATCCTAGTCGCTTGTTGGCATTGATGGCCATATCCTTCCCCTCAATTAACTTTTGATTGGCTTCTTGTATCTCACGGTGCTCACTTTCGCACTCCTAGATTCTCTTGAGTAGTTGGTTGTATTTGACCTGTGCCTCGGCCTTTTCATCTATGATCCTATGACCTCTAACAAACCCAGGTTGACTCAGACCATTATGACTATACTCCAACCAGCCGGAATAGTAGGGAGTGGCCTTTTCATCTATGATCCTGTGACCTCTAACAAACCCAGGTTGACTCAGACCATTATGACTATACTCCAACCAGCCGGAATAGTAGGGAGTACAACCGGCGTGGTATCTATCTGGTTCGATGGTATCTTTTGCCATGACGATCTTGCAGTGCCACATATGTTGAGCTTGGCACTTGTAAGGGCTATCATCATCTTGGAAGTCAGCCCGGAAGTGACTCATCTTGTCGACCCTGGGTACAACCTGCTTCCTACTGCTTGCCTCATAACTCGGAGAGAGATGTAAGGGTACGTTCCTCTCAAACCGATAAATATCAGAAAAGGTGCATCTCGGGATCGGGCGATGAATTCTTCGGTCGAAAACTATTCGAACATCTATTGTACTTGCTCTTCGGTCAAATTATTAAATAGCTCGAACTATACTTTGGCATCCTCTGGCTGAGCAAACATATCGGGGATATAATTCATTCTTTTTGGGTGATGGAATATGATCGTCCCAGTCCCTTCGCTAAATCAATTGTTAGTATTCACCCTTTTGTAGATGCTCCACGAGCCACAGTTGAAGTAGCAAATTGCAACCTTCAAAGTGACTAGCTCCTCGTTAACACTTTTCTAGGGCTCGATATATTTTAGCGATGATCATGGGCACAATGTTGAATGGTTGCCCTCCAATTCCTTCCATTAAGGTTTTAGTGATCATGGCTAGTCGGGTGTGGAGGCATGCTTTCTTCATTGGAAACACAATCAACCCCAGAAAACAGAACATGAATACAAAAACCTTTTGATGAATATGCCCTAATGAGGTGCTGGCAAACTCATCAGGATAGGCACGGTAGGATTTGTTGTGACCATACTGGGATAATATTCTTTGAGGCATGTCAGTTCTGGATTCTTCTTCAGATCCATCATTTTGAGGAAACCCCTGCCCTTGTGGTTCTCAGGTATCAATAAACCTGGAGTCTCCCATACCAAACCGGCTAATCCTCCTATTTCTTCTAGGAAGGGTATCATCTCAATGTCCCCAAAGCGAAACACAACCCTTTCGCAATCCCAAAACAATGTGACAGCTTCTATGATTTTGTTGTTGGGTTGAATTTCCAGAAGGGAAGGTAGATTCCCTAGATATTTTTAGACGAGAGTCTGGTCACTGGAATGAAGATCTTTCCACCAGCTTAGCAGTCTCGGGTGGATGTTGGTAACCATGTCGAATCTAGGGATTTTGTACCACATTATCTGCAAGACAGAAGGGTTAGACCTTATCCCCACCGGACTCGACTATTTAACATCAATATTAAGCATTTAGTTTTCCAAATAAATGTACAGAACGTGATGATATCCGTTTGAGTTTATGGAAACCCAGTGGAGATCCATCATTTTTAGGAAACCCCTGCCCTTGTGGTTCTCAGGTATTAATAAACCTGGAGTCACCCATACCAAACCGGCTAATCCTCATATTTCTTCTAGCAAGGGTGTCATCTCAATGTCCCTAAAGCAAAACACAACCATTTCGCAATCCCAAAACAATGTGGCAGCTTCTATGATTTTGTTGTTGGGTTGAATTTCCAGGAGGGAAGGTAGATTCCCTAGATATTTTTCCACGAGAGTCTGGTCACTGGAATGAAGATCTTTCCACCAGCTTAGCAGTCTTGGGTGGATGTTGGTAACCATGTCGAATCTGGGAATTTCGTGCCTCATTATCTGCAAGACAGAAGGGTTAGACCCTATCCCCATCGGACTCGACTATTTAACATCAATAATCAATATTAAGCATTTAGTTCTCCAAATAAATGCACAGAACGTGATGATGTCCATTTGACTTTATGGAAACCGAGTGGCCTTTGGACAAGGCTATCTTAAAGGATCATTATATGGACAACATAACTGATCCGACTAGGTTTGACCACGACGCATGTACAACTTAAACGGAGTAAGGCTTCTATAGGGTTTTAGACTGGTACCCTTGAGTGGACAACTCAAGGGAGAAGGCCCAAAACTATCGACGGCACCGCTGATCGACTAGTTTTACCGCAAATATGCCTTTTCAAATTTAGGGGGTAATAATATAAGAAGAGCGCAACGACTCATTATAAGCGTTGCTATGGTATTTGTTTGGCACGAGTGGAATATGATGTCGAGCATAATTATGCAATAATGAAAGACATGTTGTCACATATTTTCACGTTAAGAAAGCAATAAATACAACAATTTTGAATAATTTAAAGCAGTAGTAAAGGAAAGCAAAAAGGAAAGAAACAAAAGATAAGTCAGTTTTGTAGTTGAAGAGGGAATTAAATGATTGAAGGAAATAAGCAAGTAATAAAGAAGCATAAATTCACAATAATAGTCTGAAATAGTAAAAGCCTAAATATCCCCAGCAGAGTCGTCATGCTGTCGCGCTCCCCTTTTCTCGCAAAATCGGGTTTATGACATTTGGAGGGACACCTCATTCCTTTTGGGAATTGGGTTTTGAAGAGTCGCCACCTAATGATTAGGGTGCATTAGGACACCAATAGATATTTAAATCCAAGTTTTATTTGAATGACCAGAGATCGGGTAAGGACTTGAAATTATTCCAAGGGAAGGTGTTAGGCACCCCTTAGAATCTGCTAGTGTGGTTCCCGGCCAGACAGTTATTGTGAATTTGGGTGCATTTAACATATAAAACAAATAAGGCTCAAATAAAAGGCGATTTAAATACATGATGATTTGAAAGTAGACAAAGTTGGAAGAATAATTAAAAGAGCTGATTTCGAATAAGCAAATACAAGGCTAAAAGAGAATGAAGAATAAAAGGAGGGGGTCCTAGGTTTATTAAAAATATGGATCACCCCACACAGAATCTGGCAATCACTCCTCAATGAGGGGCTATGCATGACATTATCGCGTGGTCATCATATCCATATCTACCCTTCCCACCCCGTTAAGGTATTAAAGCATGGATTAGTCTCGATTACTTACTGCATGCTATTACCCGTCCCACTCGTATCAGTCCCGGAGGCACTTAGGACTACTAATCCTAAAAAAGGAGGGATATTATGCTTATTTGAAGTTTTAAAGGTAAAAACCTTAAAGGCGACATACAAAATATATATTGCTTGCTTTGGGGGAAAGCATATAAACAAACAAAGGCTCCTATATACCTCCTTAAACAAAAAAACATATAATTAGCATGACTTGCACATACTTTTTAGGTCTAATTAAAAATACCAAAGACGAGGGAGTTTAAATATTGAGGCATGGTTTATTACATAACTCAAATAAGAAGTCCAAATCAGGCCTGCCTGCTGGTTATAATAATTAATGCAAACAGATTAAGTTTACAGTTATTACTCTAAGTCTTGCCTAAGTGTTTAGACGGGGTCTCATAGGCATGATATCTACTAATTTTAGAAGGTGATGAGATAGTAAGGCTCGAAATGAATTGTTTGAAGTCCTATATGCATACTTGTTGAACTCATTAAATGAGGGACTTAGATTATTAAAAGAGATGTACAATGTACAAAAATTAAATAAGTTGGTTACAGGTTCTGCAGGTTATAGCATCTACTATTACTGATTTTATATCTAACATTGACTATGAATGAAAACGAATCAGAATTACTCGAGGATCCCTATAGGCATGATTTCTATGCCTTACTGATTATAGACATAGTATCTAAATTTATAAACTTATTTAAATCTTATAGACATGGTATCTAAATGCAGTTTGAATTATGCAGACTTAAAATATTCCTATAAGCATGGCTTCTAGGTGAAGTTTGAATATGTAGAAGTTAAAACACCCTATAGGCATGGTTTCTAGGTGAAATTTGAACACGCAGAAGTTAAAACACTCTATATGCATGGTTTCTAGGTGAAGTTTGAATATGCAGAAATTAAAACACCCTATAGGCATGATTTCTATCCTTGCATGCATAGTTACCCACCCTTTTTCATTAGCCAACCCCAAATGTTTATTATAACATATTACAAACCAGAATAATAAATTACATCAGAAAAGGCACAAAGAAAAGTACAACCAGAGGAAGCCTGATTCTTGACTTCCTCTCTGAGCTATGAGATAGACCAACTCAAAGACCATTGATCCAAAGCCTTTCTCCAATTTGAGTGTATCAGAGTTCCTTAAGAGCCTCAATGGGACTACGGGCAGTGCTCACACCCAAATTGTATCACCAGAATAGGGACAAGTGCAGTATGGAAGTGCCAGCCCTCAAGTGTCCAAGTTTAGAGGAAGCTCATGGGTCCCAAGGCAAGGCTCACAAGAGGGGGGCAGAACTTAAGTCTAAGAGAGAGTGCAAGTGAAGAAACAGAGTTCTGAGGTAATAAAGGAGAGGGAAAGAGGTGCTGGGAAATAGCCATAAACAAGTTGATAATTTCATACAAAAAGGGGTTCAGGGGTTGGGAAATTGCAAAGGGCCTATGTACTTAGGCAAGGGTCAGCTTTGGGCATGTACAACAATAGAAGATGTCGGCATGCCCATAAGCCCACCAGAAGACACAATACTAGAGAATACATAGAGGTTATGATCCCAGGGGAATCATGTTTGAGTCATGGACAACAATGCTCAATACTGTCATGCCTTAAACAAACCATCAGTATCAAACACATTGGGGTAGGGGTTTAGGATACTTAATACATAGATTCAGAATAGGAAGAAAGAAATTACAGCATGCTAGAACAAAGCACTGAATTAAACACAAGCAGTAGGCATACAAGAAGGCAAAAGTATTAAGTAAACATGTTGTTGTGATGCTGAAATTTTAATCAGAACATACCAGTTTAAAAAAGCAAAATATAGTAAAGGCAAGGTTGCAGGATTTTGAAATATAGCTTTGGCTTTTAGTCAGCTAAATAGGTCACAGTAGAAGTAGTAAAGCGGCAGAGAATGTTTTGAGTGTAAGTGATTTTAGAATTCAGTGTGTTCGTGTGTGTGCTAATGAAAGAGCAAGGTATTTATAGTTTCAAAACAAGTAGAAAATAAGGCAAGAATCATAGTTTAGCAGTAATTATGGAACTATGTACTAATTAAAAATCAAATCAGTATCAAAGACTTCCTTTAATTAAGGAGTTAAAATTAAACGGTAATGGGCAGAAAACATTTAAGGAAAGAATTCAAGTAGAGCATCATGTGCAGAATAGACAATTAAGGGTAAGTACATAGAGGTTTAATTAAGGGAATAACTAATCAAGACACTTTGAAAAACTCGGTTAACCAAATAAGGTAAGAAACACAATAAATTTGCAGAATATGGAGACAATCAGCACATAGTAAATCAAGGAATCAGGGATTCGAAATTACTGATTTGGAGAGAATAACATGGGTTCCTATGAATAAACCAAACTAAGAATAGGAGAATCAAAAGTATAAAGGGAAATTTTCAAATCAATCCAAGAAACAGGGAAATCAGTAAAACAAGGAAAGAATTAATTACTTAACACACGATTGCAATCAGAATTACACAAGGAATGGTTTGAAATAAGTCCACAGTTGAAGGTCATTTTAGAGGGAAATTTAGCATATAAAAGAGTACATATACATTAGGCATGCGAGGCTGAACTTATGACAAAGAGAAGCATCATGCAATAACAATCACAAAGTGAGTAGCTAGTGAACTATCCAAACATGGTAGCCACATAGGTCAATTTCACCAACTTAGTAATAGAGAAAAGAGAGAGTATCAGAAGCATGAAAAAGGTCAAGTAAAAGGACCTTTCTGAAAAATATAATCGAGTTTCAATGAGGGCAGGAAATCAGAATCACATAAAGAAACGGATGTTGAAACAAAAGATTTTAAATCTAGTTGAGTAATAGATGAAGCAACTTTAGAAGCTCGAATAGGTCCAAAGAATTTAGGGTTTTGAAACCAATCGAACTCAGAGATTATGGGCAAGTAAATCACACAGCAAATAGTCTCAGAACTCGAATGAACCCAAAATTTTAAGATTTTTCACCATCAATCGAGTCTAGAGATGAAAAAAGTAAATTAGACAAATACTAACAAAAAATAGATTCAGAAATCTCAAAAAGGTTATGGCCCTTAATAGGCAAACTCACGCAGAAGAACGACATAAGGAAACACAGTAGAACATGTCAAAAAATTAGAGAAAGCTTCGAAATAACTTGTCAAAACCTAAATCGAAAAAGATAAAGGTGTTTTGAAGGCAGAGTTTTGAAAGAGACCTTGAGAAAAACATTTATAAGTTTAGAGTAAACACGAATCTAAAACGGATCTAAAAGAAATCGGAAGAGCCTCAAAGGTTAGGGTTTCAAAAGAACCCCAGATGGTGAGAAAGGCTTGGAAAATCATCAATCTAAGCTGGAGAAGTCAAGAGTCAGGCTTGAATAGCCATAGCTGCCCGGAGCAAGGTCAAAGATGACCGGAGATAGCCATAGAACTGAAATCAACCAAGGTCTAGATCAGACTTTTCCAGGACTTAGCCTTGAGACCATGGCAATCGAACATATAGAGGTAGATACAGGCTTCTAATGGCTTTAGAAGCCATTGATTTGGGTGGTTTTAGGGTGGTAGTTGAGGGCGGCGACTAAGTTTTGAGAGAGATTTGAGAGAGAATTGAGAGAAAGGGATTCAGAGGCGGCTGGGGGTGATAAAGGGTTAGGGTTTGGGTGTAAGGTCGAGATTAAAATGGAAAGAGTTAATGTGAGTCGTTGATCTGAGCGATCAACGACTGGGATTAAATGGGAATCCGGGCGGGTTGTTTTAATTAAGTCATGGGTCGGGTATGACTTGGATTTGGGTTGGGTAATTGGGTTTAAATTGGTGGTCAATTCAGGCTACAATTGAAACTCAATTGGGCTATATTTTAAATAGTAACAGTCTAACAAGCACAGTGTAAGGAGAAAATAGGCGAGTATTTCCATTTCATTTCCAACTGGAAAGGCTACATCGAATCAAATTCAAGGTGTGTACCTGGAAATTGAATTTCAAAAAGAAAATATGAGGATCAACAGCAGATCAAGCAGTTAGCAGAACAAGTAACAACAGCAATTTTAACCCAGGAATATGTAACAGAGGTACAGCATCAAAATGACTCCTAAATAACTCGATTGAAACCAAAAACCCACTCGAAATCAATCCTAGCAGATCTCTGAAGCTTCAGACACTAGAAATAAATCAAAAAGCTTTGAAATAACCCCCTAAACTACTTGAAATTGAATCTAGGACCAAACTAGCCTTGCAATCAACCTAAAATCTCAATGTAACAGTAGATTTTTTGATTTTCTATTTTTTTGTTGTTGTTTTTTTTTTTGGTTTTTGGAGGAAAATCAGATCTAAGAGAAGTTTTGAATTTGAAATTCAAAATTTGAGCTGATGAATACTTGTGAGAGTGGAGGGGAATTTTCAGAGCCTCCAAACTTGTTAATGAAGGCAAGGGTTGCCTTTTATAGGCAAATTTCAGGGGGAAGCTTCTAGATCCCCATCACACTTTTTCCCCCTCTTTTATTTTTAGATTTTATCCCTTAGTCCCTAATTTACTGACTTCTTTTCCAAGTTATCCTACTATATTTCCTGAAATTGCAAATTGAACCCTATTCTAGAGTATTCTAGAGCTTCCAAATTCAGTTGCTATCCTATTCCCTAAATAAACTACCCTTAATGCCCCTGTACTACTCATGAAATTACTACTCTAGTTAAACCAAGCCCCAAACCTGTCACCTTAGTCAAGAGGTGACCTTAGTTACTTGCTAAAGCCTAAGTTATTCAGCTATAACCAAACCAATTAAGAACCAAACGAGCATGGACAAATAGAAACCAATAACAACAAATCAAAATTGAATACTAACTAAACAAATTAAAAGAGATTAAAATCTATGCTACTGCATTAAAATCGCATTCAAACAAAGACTAAACCATTTATAAAAATTACCAACACAGGATAAGTTCTAAATCAAATCACAGGAATAGAAAAAAATTATTGCTTTGTTTTTTTTTTAATCATTTAACAGTCTAATTAGGTCAACACCCCAAGGTTATTAATAAGTGATAAAATGTGATAAAGGAAAAAAAACAGTATTCATGCCTTAAACTCAGTTTGATTGAATAACATAATTAAACAAAACAAGCGAACGACAACTACCAATTTTGAACAACCCTAGGGGGAATTTAGACTAATGAGAACAATGGATAAGAGCAGAAATTTGGCTATTTTGTCCAGATAAGAAAAGAAGGAAGGCGGTCGAATTGAAACAAACAGAAGAGAAAAATAAAAATGAAGAATGAAAAAAAGCAGACTCACCACCTTGACTCGAACTTGAGACCCAAAACTCTGATCTAGAACCCAATACGATACTGGTCATTTATTCTCCATCAAGAAACAAGTAATTGATGCTCGTATGACCGATTTTGACTTTGGCTTCGAGGGATCGAACCCTAGATCCGAAATTTATGAAATTTTACTTAAAATTAGAAGGTTTTGGCTTGGGTTTTAGAGTGAGGGAGTCAGGGAGGTCGTAGGGTGTAAGTTTGAGGTAGTTTGGCGGTGGCGCCGCCGTGGGTGGTGGAGGCGGCGTCCACATATTTTAATATTCGAGGGGCTGGGCTAGCTTTTGAAAGATGGTATGTGGGGCGTTGGAAAGAGGAGGTTATGAGGAATATATGGTGTGAATTTGAGGGTCATTGGATGCCAGCCGCCACCGTGAGGCGATTTCCGGCGGCGGAACACGGTGGAGGGCGGTGGAGCATAGAGGGTAAGAGGAAGATGAAGTGTGTCTAGGGTTAAGGGAGGATTTTCGGACATTTTTATTAAACATCCTTGAATGAGGACCGTTGGATGGAGGGAGATAAATGGCCAGGATTATTTTGACGCCAAACGGCATTGTTTTATTGGGAGGGGGGCGGTTGGACCGAATATGGGGCGTTTGGGCCTGGGAATCGGGTGGGGCGTTTGGGCTAAACCAATTTGGTTATAGATGGCCCATCCGGGTATTTTCTTAAGACAACCTTTCCTCTTTTCTTTTTTTAAATTGTTTTCTCTTTTCTTTTATTTATTTTCTGATTTTTTTTTGAAATACTAAATCAAAACTCAAAAACCAAATTGACACTAAAAAATTATATTTTCTAATTTCCAAATACCCTAATTTCTAATTAAACACAAATTAAAACTAAAAATGCAAAAAAGACCATTTTTATTATTTTCTTTATTTTTTTCTTAACTACTAATTAATCCTAAAATATGAAATTAAATCCTAAACAAATGCCATGTGTATTTTTATATTTTTCATATGAATTAAAATACACAAATAAAAATGCAAACAATTAACATAAAATGTCATAAAAATCCACAAAATTGCAAAATAATAAAAGAAATTATTTTGTTTGAATTTTTGGGAATAATTCATATAGGGCAAAAATCACGTGCTCACAGCTGTCCCTCTTTGCCCGGAAACATGAAGAGTTTTCGTGCAAAGATAAGTGAGCGGATACGAGCGATTTTTGCCCGTTAGAATACTCCGTGTGAAGCATTTTTGAAAGAGTTGACCGCACCCTGCTTCGGAGGCTGCCTACATATCCTTGTCTAAAAAGGAATCAGGTCAGTGTAGTTCGGGAAGGTTTGGTAGTTAGGACTACCAGGAGCTGTTATTTTCACTGCTGTTGATGCTACTGTTGTTGCTGCTGCTCATTGACCTCCTTATTACACCATGTCTAAATAAAAAGAATCTAGCCTAAGCTATGATCTATGAATTACAAAAAAAGTCTTTTCTATGTCTTCAAACTTGCTCTTGTGTTACCTTGAACTTGTATTCTTCCGATGGAATTCTTGCATTGTTGCCTTGCATTGTGATCGGAGATGTTTTGCTATTCCTCCGAGTGATGCTTGACTGAATATATGCCTCTATTCTCCAGGCGGGCTCCTGATTGCTGACACTTGAAATGTATTCCCTTGTTCTCTAGGTGGGCTCCTGATTGCTGAACTTGAAAAGTATTCCCTTGTTCTCCAAGTAGGCTCCTGATCGCTGAACTTGAAATGTATTCCCTTGTTCTCTAGGTGGGCTCCTGACTTCAACAAAATAGACAAACAAAGAAACTTTTCTGCCCCAGTTTGGTGGCTGGGCACATCATGTTATCAAATATCAAAAACTTGAAAGCTAAAATTTGAATTGTACTTCCGTTGTTCTCCAGGTGGGCTCCTGATCGCTGAACTTGAAATGTATTCCCTTGTTCTCCAGGTGGGATCCTGATCGCTGAACTTGAAATGTATTCCCTTGTTCTCCAGGTGGGCGCCTGATTGCTGAACTTGAAATATATTCCCTTGTTCTCCAGGTGGGCGCCTGATTGCTGAACTTGAAATATATTCCCTTGTTCTCCAGGTGGGCGCCTGATTGCTGACACGTGAAATGTATTCCCTTGTTCTCCAGGTGGGCGCCTGATTGCTGAAACTTGAAATGTATTCCCTTGTTATCCAGGTGGGCGCCTGATTGCTGAAACTTGAAATGTATTCCCTTGTTATCCAGGTGGGCGCCTGATTGCTGAACTTGAAATTTATTCCCTTATTCTCCAGGTGGGATCCTGATTTCAATAAAACAGACAAACAAAGAAAAATTTTGCCCTAGTTTGGTGACTAGGAAGATTTGTGAGTTGTTAGCAAAATGTAAATCACCTAAGCTATTGATGCAATGATGAGAGTAAAACTAGGGACTTGACCGGAATGTACGATCCTATGAGTAACACCAAGGACATTTGACCAGCAAATTCATCAAATTAGGTCTTATATCTTAGGAGAATGATTCATCAGACTGAGATTTAGATCCTGGGAGAAAATTCGTCAGACTGGGTCTTTTTGTTATCTTGTTATCTTAGGCGAAAGCTTGATCAGACTAAGATTTGATCATAGGAGAAAGTTCATCAGACTAGATCTTCTATCTTAGGAGAACGATTCATCAGACTAAGTCTTCTATCTTAGGAGAACAATTCATCAGACTAAGATTTTGATCCTAGGAGAGTGTTCATCAGACTAGGTTTTCTATCTTAGAAGAAAGATTCATCAGACTAAGATTTTGATCCTAGGAGAAGATTTATCAGACTAGGTCTTCTATCTAAGGAGACAGATTCATCGGACTAAGATGTTGATCCTAGGAGAAGATTCATCAGACTAGGTCTTTTGTTATCTTAGGAGAAAGAATCATCAGACTAAGATTTAGATCCTAGGAGAAGATTCATCAGACTAGGTTTTCTATCTTGTTATCTTAGGAGAAAGATTCATCGGACTAAGATTTATATCTTGTTATCTTAGGAGAAAGTTTCGTCGGACTAAGATTTCTATCTTGTTATCTTAGGAGAAAGTTTCATCAGACTAAGATTTTGATCCTGGGAGAAAATTCGTCAGACTGGGTCTTTTTGTTATCTTAGGAGAAAGATTCATCAGACTAAGATGTTGACCGTAGGAGAAGATTCATCAGACTAGGTCATTTTGTTATCTTGTTATCTTAGGCGAAAGCTTCATCAGACTAAGATTTGATCATAGGAGAAAGTTCATCAGACTAGGTCTTCTATCTTAGGAGAACAATTCATTAGACTAAGATTTTTATCCTAGGAGAGTGTTCATCAGACTAGGTTTTCTATCTTAGGAGAAAGATTCATCAGACTAGGTCTTCTATCTTAGGAGACAGATTCATCGGACTAAGATGTTGATCCTAGGAGAAGATTCATCGGACTAGGTCTTTTGTTATATTAGGAGAAAGATTCATCAAACTAAGATTTATATTTGGAGGAAAATCCATCAGACTAGGACTTTTATCCCAGGAGGAAGATAATGTGAAAAGCAATGGCAGCATTTTGTGCATACTAGAAAGACAGGCGAGGGCAAAGATTTGAGAAACTTCCTTTTTCTTTTCTTTCTTTTCTTCTCTTTTCTTCTTATTGTTGAACCAACTTTCTTGCACTGCTTTGCTCCTGTCTCAAACAAAGGAAACTTGTGAGTTTAAAGTGTGGTGGTTAGGTTGTGGCCTTGAACTTTAAGGGCGGCTGCTTCTGTGTTTGCCAAGATAACTGATTTCCACATGAAGACCTTACTTGTTTATGGACCAACCCCTTTTCTCTATCATTCTCACCACAAAACCTTTTCTCTGTTCATACCCGATACCCTCAATGTGTTGCATTGCATGAACTGGCATCCCCTGGCCTTTATGTCTCATACGAATCCCAAAGCAGGACACTTGTCGCACCCTCATTACGCATGTTGTTCTTTCTTGAATTAACCACTGGCCCCGGCCTTGGGGTCTATCGCTCCTTCACTTGTCACGATAACTGATTCCCACTCGAAGACCTTGCTAACAGCTTTCTTTGTTACCCTTAACACAGAAAATATCTCTGATCCGTTCACCAAACACCCTCCATCTTTTTTCATTGTTCATGAACTGATGTTTACCAAACCTTCCGTGTTTCACCAAAAATACCTTTGATCCCTCCATCTGTTGCATTGTTCCTGAATTGATACGTACCAAACCCTTGTATTTTGCACGAATCCCAAAGCATGTTGATTGTTGCCAACTTAGTGTGCCTACTGTTTTCTCCTGACTTGACACCTTGATGTGTTCACTAGATCCTGTTTTATTTAATTGGAAGGCTTGGTGGCAGATTTTGAAGTCATTTCTCACTTGTTATGACCAAACAGACTCAGGAAGAGGACGTAAACATGACAAAAGGAACATAGTAGGAGGACAATGAAAGGGAATGATTCCTAACAAGAAAGCTACGAAGTAGAAACCTATCAGATGCAGATACCGACTCTATCGACCTTGACATGCACCTGCAGCCTACTCTGTTTAGCAAATCTGTTGTTCGCCCTTGTTGTACCTTTTTGCCGTGAAACTAGGCTTCAATGCTCCGCTTGCCCGATCTGATTCACAATCCTTATTTGACTTGTAGTGCCCGAAGGGCTTTCACCGTCAAGCCTTTCTCATTTTGGCCTTTCTCTCATCTCACCGTCACCTTATGGTGCTCACGAAGGTTTTCACCAATAAGACTCTTTCATTTTTTATTTCTCTCATCTTTCATCACCTTGGGGTACCCGTGAGGGTTCTCCTAAACAAGACTCTCATTCTTCAATTCCTTCGTTTGGACCGGCGTGCTGCCCTTGACGTGAATCACCTCTACTCGCTTGACTTGGCATCTCTCGAAGACTGATCAGAAGGTCTTCCTTTGGACCGTAATGTTGGCTTTTGGACAGGGTTAGAAAGAAAGGGTATCAAAGGCTTAAAACAATTCAACCTGGGTTCAAAATTATAACTTTCGGAATCAGATTTATCATAACAACCACAACTTCTGCCCCAGTTTCTTTCTTGGGGACTTTGGACTTTTATTTCAGTGTGACTGAACCTCAGAGGGAGGCTGCCTACGTACCCTTTCGGGATCAAGTCAAACGTAGTTCAGGCCATAACATTACTTCGTTGTTGCGATCTTTCCTTTCTTCCACTTTTCTTCTTCTTTTTTTTTCTTCTCTTTTCATTTCTTTTCTTTTCTCTTTTTCTTTTCTTTTCTTTTCTTTTTCGTTTCTCTTCTTTCTTCTTTTTATTTTTCTTTTCTCTTCTTTCTTCTCTTTTCTTTTCTTTTCTTCTTTTTTTTTAAATTTTTTTCTTTCTATTTCACTGTTTTTCTCTTGTTTCTCCACTTACTTTCCCTGCTTGGGCTTATGAGTTTTATTATTGATTCCGAAAGAGGGGTATGCAAGAAAATAACCGAGGCTCAAAGGGGTAACAAAGGATAAAGTGTTTGGATAGCAGAACAAAATGCCTTCGTCATTTTAATCTCCAAAACATGCCAAGTACACACTACAGAATTAAACAATCATGAGGAAAACATTCATAACATCTTTTGATTGCACCAGAATTAATAACCATATCCACACATTTTCCTTCTACACTTGTCAATTACCTAGCACCATTGGACAACAATCTCGGTACCACGAACGCCCCCTGTAAACTTGAGGCAAACTTGCCTTTGGCTTCAAACCAATGCGGCATGATGCATTTCAACAGTATATCTTTATGTTCTATCTGCCCCCAGTTTCACACAATTTGGGCTGGAAGTGGTCTCAAAATGCCCTTACTCATTTCCCTCGAATGTCCTTACATCTTCAACATTGTTTCATTGCTTCATTACTAAACTGACTTTTAAAACCAGACTGAGAATTATGTGTGCATGTCACGTCACTAGAACCAGCATGAAAAGGATTGTAACAAGAGAGGAGAACTAAACAAAATGACTAGAAATGGCAGGAAACAGAGAATTGCATTAGACTGACGGTGAAAGGGTTTAAACAATAGAACACACAAACAAACCTAAACAGCACTAAACAAGCTATTACGGCAAAGTGAAAAGATAGAAGGGTTTGAGTCACAAGATAATATCCGAATTACAACCCTGAAAATAACTTGACAACAAAATAAACCACCAAAACTCCACTCTAGCCAATCGAGAGATAGAGCGTCTTTCCAATCACCAAACTCGACATCTTAGCCACTGGAATGCACATCAAAATTGCTGGGACCTTCACCGATTTCAAAATCATTGACTTCATTTAACAAGTGTCCGAGAGGATTCTCATACTCCTTGTAATCACGGATCTTCCCCACAAAACGTGCATCATCATGTGCAGGCAAAGGATTCTGTGCAATGTTCTGGGTGGCACTTTATCTTTTCCCGAATCATTCTTTCTATCTCTCTTTTCAAATCCCGGCAACTTTCGACATCGTGCCCCTGGGCATTGGAATGGTATCCACACCTTTTAGAAGGGTCAAAGCTTTTTGCACGCTTGTCCACATGATTCGAAAGAATCGGTGCAATCAGGTTATAATGCTTTAGTTTCTCAAACAAGTCTGCATATGACTCTCCCAAGGGGGTGAAAGTTTCCTACTTTTGTGCCCTCTCTTGCTTGAAATTGTGGCCGGCCTGCAAACTCGCTCCATGGGGATTCCTGTAGGCTCTTGGAGGTGGGTAGGTGTTTTGAGTTGGGTAAGTATTTTGTGGGGTGGGTACGCGCCATTGCGCATGGGTAGGATGTTGGGAGTACGTTTGGGCATGGTGGATAGAGAAGTAGGGATCATGGGGTGGGTAATAGTGCTATAGAGTATGGGGGTAGATTTGGGGACAGGGTCGAGGTTGATGGTAATATGGTGATGGGCCCCTGGAGCGAGTTCTCGAGTCAACTATTGCAACATCTTCTTTCTTTTTCTTTCCCAATACCCCTCCAGTGCCGCTCTGGATAGCCTGGGCAGTCGCCTTGATCGCCGAATAGCTCATAATTTTGTTGGACTTGAGACCCTCTTCTACCATACTTCCCATTCTCACTACCTCGTTGAATGTTTTTCCCACTGCTGACACCAGGTGACCATAGTAAGTAGGATCCAAAGCCTGCAGGAAGTAATCAACCATCTCGCTCTCTTTCATGGGAGGATCGACTCTTGCCGCCTGTTCTCTCCATCGGAAACCGTACTCTCTGAAGCTTTCCCCGGGCTTCTTCTCAATTTTAGTCAGTGACAGACGGTCCGGGATAATTTTGAGATTATACTAAAAGTGGCACGCAAATGCTTGGGCCAAATCATCCCACGTGTACCATCGGGCATGATCCTGTCGCGTGTACCATTCCAAGGCCGCCCCACTTAGACTTTGACTGAAGTACGCCATCAATAACTCGTCCCTTCCCACAGGTCCTCTCATTTTGCTGCAGAATCCCCTTAGGTGGGCTATCGGGTCATCATGCCCATCATATAAGTCAAACTTGGGTAACTTGAATCCTGCTGGCAACTGGACATAGGGAAACAAGCACAAATCCTTGTAGGCCACACTGACTTGTCCACCCAATCCTTGCATGTTCCTGAAGGATTGCTCCAGGCTTTTTACTTTTCAAAACATCACTTCCTGTTTCAGATTCTTAAGCGGCTCGTCAGTTTCCACCGAGAGCTCAAAGTGAAGGGTATAGGAATATGGCTCAAGAGCTTTAAAGGTAGGCTCGGAGGGTAGTACTGGCTGTTGTGAGTTTGAAACAATGGCTCACTGGAAGATTTTTGCAATGTGGCAGGTGGAAGTGCCACAAAGACAGGGGTGATTGGTGGAGGAGGGTTTTGTTTGGGTGGTGAAGCGTGGGGAGGATAGGAGGTTGTGCCATAACTCTGTTGGTAGAAAGGGAAAGTTGGCGATGAATTCACAGTAGGAGGCTCCTGAGACTGAGCCAAAGGTGGGATATATGCTGGATTGGCGGGATAAACCAGCGCCGGCTGACCCTTAGCCTAGGCCTGATGCATCTCGGCCATCTGCTGCCTCAACTTATACATCTCTTCCCTCATTGCTATGACATCCACCACTTCTACCTCTTTTGACGGGTCCATGATACTGGTATCTGATTCTTGGCCTGTCATGTTCAGTTTATTTTTTGACCGGGTGTTGTAGGAATGGGTTGCAAGGATGCCAACCAACTAAACCACTGCCTGAACTCATCATCAACAACAACTTTGTTAGTGTTTAGAGAATTAACAAATAGATAGCCGCCCTTTTGGGGAATGAATGAACCTAAGCAGTTAACGGTTTTCTATTATGCCTTTGCTTGACTGCATGCGTCATCCCGGCTTTTCCTTATTTCCAATTGCAAACTTTCTCTTTCTTTGTTTTCCTTTTTTTTCTTCTTTTCACTCTTGCCTTTGTCTTCTCTTCTTCCTATTCTCTCCCTCTTTCTTGTTTTTCCGCTCTTTTCTTTTCTTTTTGCCTTTTTGTCATTTTTCCTCTCTTTTCTTTCCTTTTTTTTTGTCTTTTGGTTATTGTCGAATCCTATGGAGATTGCCTACGTATTATGACCCCGCATGAATCAAACCAAGCGTAGTTCTTGCAAATTAAATGCAAAAATAAAGAGATAATTTTTTGGGATTTTTTCAAATATTCATTTATAAACATCGATTACAAGAGATACTAGACTATTTGTTTTTCTTAAAGGGGGAAATTACAAAACAGACATAAAAACAAAATACAGACTCGTTGGCTAAGAATACATCAAAGCTTCAAATCTTGGGGACCGCGGGGCATCACTCGGCATTGCCGCGGCCCTGCGCAAGAATGAGAAGGTTTCAATGTCAACTGTAAGATATTAAAGAAAGCTGGCCATGTAATGACTTATTTTGACTTAAAAAGTGGCTATTTTTAAATAATATTTATTTTAAGAAAACAAAGACTCGGTTTTGCAAATATATCCTTTCAACACTTCCGAAAGGGATATTTTAAGGCTGTGACCGCAAACCATTTTAAAATAACTCAGGGTGGCTGTTCTTGAAAAAGCAGCCTTCCGGCGCCCTTTTGGGGGACATTCGGCTTATTTTAAACAAGAACGGCGTCATCCGACTTATTTTGACAAAAAATTTAAAATTTGACATTATTTGGCTATTTTTGAAAAGGGATGGTTGGACCCGATGAGGGTTGCCTACGTATCTCACACCCGGTGAGAATAAAACCAGCGTAGTTCGGGCAAATATATGACGCCCGGCCGTCATCTCATGTGTTATTGCTCTGTTCCCCCCATTTCATGCGTCTTCATGTTTCATTATCGGTAGGTGGTGTGTTAGAATTGATTTGGATTGGTTTTGATAAGAAATGAGACACTTAGTCTCTTTAAGGAAAGCTTAAGTTGGAAAAGTCAACCGAATATTGACTACTGAGTTAGAGGGCTTGGATGTGATTTCTGGTGATTCGGTTAGCTTCGGGAGGTGAATTGTGACTTAGGAGCGTGATCGAAATTGATTTTGGAGGTCCGGTGTAGAATTAGACTTGAATTGGCGAAGTTAGTATTTTGGCGAATTCCGATGGATAGGTGAGATTTTGATCCGAGGGTCGGAATGGAATTCCGAGAGTTGATGTAGCTTCGTTGGGTGATTTTGGATATGTGTGAAAATTTTCAGGTCATTCGGATATCGTTTGGTTGGGTTTTTGATCGAATGCGCATTTCGGAAGTTTTGAAAAAAACTTAGGCTTGAATCCGATGTGAATTGATGGTTTTAGCATTGATTGATGTGTTTTGATGATTGGAACAAGTTCATATGATGTTTTGGGATATGTTGGTGCTTTTAGTTGAGGTCCCGGGGGGCCTCGAGGCAATTCCGGATGGCCAACGGGAAGAAAATTGGACTTGTGTGTTGCTGAAGGTTGCTCGTATCTGGTGTTTTCGCACCTGCGATTTTGGGACCACAGGTGCGGTATCGCGGAAGCGAATGGGCAGGCGCAAAAGCGGAATTCGAGCTCAAGGCTGGTTCCGCATAAGCGAAAGCCTTGAGCGCAGGAGCAGTATCGCAGGTGCGAGTTTTGGACCGCAGAAGCGGTCATGCCCCTTAAGTGAAAGTCCGCAGAAGCGGAAAGAGACCGCAAGAGCGGTAACCGCAGAAGCGGTTGTTTGGCCGCAGAAGCGGATAGTTGCCTTAAGTTAAAGTTCCGCAAAATCAAACATTGACGGCATAAGCGGAAGCCGCAAAAGCGGTATTGGATCTGCAAAAGCGAAAATCGA
Source organism: Nicotiana glauca (assembly GCA_026770625.1). Lineage (NCBI taxonomy): Eukaryota > Viridiplantae > Streptophyta > Magnoliopsida > Solanales > Solanaceae > Nicotiana > Nicotiana glauca. Next base: position 157,569 of record MU748994.1, read on the forward strand.
CCTGGGCAGAAGGGTTTTAAAATGTCATTTCATCCGCGACTTAGGGGTTATTTTCCTCCATTGTTGAGCATCTTGGGACCTTTTTGGGAGCCATTGAAGAGGGTTTTGACTGGGAATCAATTGGAGGCAAGTCTCATGACCTAGAAACATCATCTAATTATTATTTCAACATTTAAATTCATGAAAATTTGGTTAAAAAGTGAAGAACTAGGGCTTGGGTTTTCGAATGAGAATTTATGATTTGAGGGGCCAAATGGACTCCGATTATTGTGAATTTGATATGTACGGACTCGTAGTGAGACGAAGAATCCGGTAATGTAAGTTTTGTAATTTTTTGAGAAGTGGGCCCGGGGCTCGGGTCTTGCTAGTTTCGAGATTTTTGCTATTTCTCGATTGTTTTTGATTGGGTATTGTTTCCTTGACATATTGTAATGTATTCGCTCAAATTTTGGTTAGATTCGACGCGTGTGGAGGTCAATTTGAGGGGAAAAGGCATCGTGGGCTAGAGATTTCACTGGTTTGAGGTGAGTAATACTTGTAAATGATATCCTGAGGGTTTGAAACCCCGGATTTGCACACCATAGTACTGTATTGTGGTGACTTGCACGCCAGGTATGAGCGTGGGGTAGAGCACCATTGGGGATTGTGACTTGGTCCGTCCCGGTTGTTGATTTTACTGCGTGATTGACTGAAACCTACTTGATGCTATCATGATTTGGGCTGATTGCCATGTTTTGGGCTTCGTGCCGATTATTTGAATCCTTCAGGGATTGATATCACTGTTTTTGCATTACTTTGCATATTATTTGATCTCGGTCCAAGATTTTAAATACTGTTTTTCAAACTCAGCCATCATTCTAAGATTTGAAAACTTAAATGATATTTTACCGATGTTCGGAACTGAGGACTGTTATTTGAATATTGCCCTAGTGGCTATGTGCATTTCTAGACGGAGCATAGATCGGGCTGCGCACTGCAGCAGTGTTGCATGTGCATTTCTGGACTGAGGATGGATCGGGCTGCACGCCGCAGCGGTGTGATATTGATATTGCGCTTGGGCTGTAGGAGCCCCTCCGGAGTCTGAACCCCCACAGTGAGCACAGGTACCCAAATGGATCGGGCTGCGCGCCGCAGCGGTCATGTGCATTGCATTGCATTCATGCATTGGTTCCTATTTGTGCTACGTGGCATGACATTCAACACTCTCATATTATTGGCATCCATGCTATTTCTTGCACTATTACCAGATACCCTGGTGTTATTTGTAATGAAGTGTTGTGCCCGAAGGGCTGACTTATGTGTGGACTTGCACTATCTGATTATGCATTCAATTGCTTGACTGTTAGGAAAAGGATATTCTCAAAAGAGGTTTTTAACTGAGCCAGATATTTTCTAAAGGATTTTCATGGAATTATTGTTTTCTCATGGGTCTTACTGTCCTATATAGCATGGTGGAGTGCTTTACGTGTTTTCTTACCGCTCAGTTATTATTTACTCTTATTACTCACTGAGTTGGAGTACTCACTTTACTCCCTGCACCTCGCATGCAGTTGCAGGTATTGTTCACCGGGTAGCGGGTTATTAGAGGACTGAAGGTATTGCTATTGTAGCTGAGCAAGGTGACCGCCAGCATTCACGACACCAGACTTTGTCCTTTGATTTCAGAATTTTACTTTGTATTTTATTATTGACCCTGTAGTTGTGTTCAGTCTTCTTTAGATGCTCGTGATTTGTGACACCCCGGTCGGGCCGTGTTGGGTGGTAAATGTCAGTTATTAATGCCACTAAGTCGTATTATTCATCCATTTATATTTATTAACTGTTAAATAAGGCATTGTTGTTCTATTGGCTGGCATTGTCTTCACGAGAGGCACCATCACGATCGGGTTTGGGAATTGGGTCGTTACAAAATAAAACTAACTATTTTCGAAAATAAGACTCTTTTTCATTGACAAATACACTATTTCGGAAAGCAATACTCTTTTTATATTTTCTTTTTCAACAAACTATTTGAAAATAAAACTCTTTAGTTTTTTTCTTTTTCTTGAGCAATAAAACAAGCCTTTTTTGAAAACAAATTTTCTTTTCCTTTTTTTTCTTTTTTTTTCATTTTCCTCAAAAATTTGGCAGAGTTTCGACACTATTTTCCAAAACAGATAATTAACTCTCTACACTGCTATTTTTCTCCTTTTTTCTAATTTTCCCAAATACTCCAAAGCAGGTTGGCATGCAAGTCCGAGACAAATAGATGCACACGCAACACGTAAGATGCATCAGGATGGTCTTTTCATTTCAGGTTACCTGTCCTAGACGGACCCAACCCCTGTGTTGAGTCCCATACGACAAATGCACGTTATGCAAATAAGCGCTCCTAATAGGGATCCGGCATAAAGTCAAGTTATTCTAGGTTCAAAACCTAGGTATGTGTTCTAGACTGTGTACCCGAGCGGACAACTCAAGTCGAGGAGGGGGCTAAGTACCGGGAACCAAAAGCCCATCCGGCTTAGTAACTTGTTCGAGCCTCTTTCTTATTTCAAGGTATGACACTAACAGAATAGGGAGTCTCAACCAGTAAGCACATCCCCGGAGGTGAGAAGAGAAGGGTTTCGCCGCAATTTATATACAGTTTAGATAATATCAACGCGGTAAAGCATTTAGCACAGTTGGCATGAAACATGTAGGAAAATCAGATAAAGCCAAATATAACAATTATTCTAAGCTCGAATTCTTAAACCCTGAACCGAAGTTCTGGGTTTGTGTCCCCAGCAGAGTTGCCAGAGCTGTCACAACTCCTTTTTCACTACTACACCCCGTGAAAGGTATAATAAAAGGAGTTTTTCCAATTAAAGGACAATCGAAACGAGATTCATTTTATTAAAGATTCAGAGTCGCCACTTAAGAGATTTATGGTGTCCCAAGTCACCGGTTTGAATCCCGAGTCGAGGAAAGGGTTTGACTCTGTATTACAATCACAAACCAGAAATCCGAGTAAGGAATTCTGTTAACCTGGGAGAAGGGCTTGGGCACTCCCGAGTTCCGTGGTTCTAGCACGGTCGCTCAACTGCTATATTTGGCTAAAACCTGATTTTAATACATGTTAAAACCTATAGTACAATTTTAGAATTATTTACCGCTTTTAGTCAATTTTAAGAAAGCGAACGTCGTTTAAGAACGTGTTTTTGGATCACGTCACATGAAATGCACCCGGATCCTCGACACGATCTTATTCAACATTTTGGAATTTGGATTTGGGTTGCATGAAATGCACACCCGTATTTAAGAAGATAAAATTATTAAAGGCCCGCCTAAAGTTACTAACGAGTTATTATCTTTGCGGAGGGCAGTAAAATTTGCTAAACGGCACTCCCCGAATTCTAAGTATTTTAATATAAGCATTTAATGAGGGCCCCGAAATTTATATGTTTAGTTCGGCAAGGCTCGTCTCATTTCTTATCTTAAAGGCCATCCTAGAGCAAACTACAATTTTCTATTTAAATTTGTCTCTAAAGAATCGTGATATTATAAAATTCGGACTTCAAGTTCAAGTCCGTATTCAAACAAAAGGGCGGGCCTTTTAGTTTGGACCCGCTACCTAACCCGAGGGCCCAAATTTGTTACGACATTACTCCTAACGATCTTAAAATATTTTCCACTTCTAATGATCCTCTTGGGCCTCAATGACTGGCCCAAAACTGTGGACAGGCAATTAGATCCATAAAGTGCTGAATCTTTCTGGAAATTTAACAACAAGCCTAAATGACTGACCAACATGACCACTAACAGACGTTGAAATTTCAGTTTCTCTTCACTTTTAGCTGAAAATTATCACAACAATGTTCAAACGAATAGCTTGATGATTAGCAGAGCCAAGGGATCATTTTGTTTTCTATTTTTTAGAAATTGGGATTATTACGACTGAACAGATCAACATATACAGAGATGAATATACTCTAAAAGCCATTAAGATAAGTGAGATCATTTTTGAAAGCCAATGTGAGATCATTTTAAACTGTTGGATGATTCAACACTGATTTTAGATCTGTGTTTCAGGCCTGGACATGGATTCGTATACTAAAATTGGTGCGGTTAAAGCTTAATTCTGGCATGGCGTTGAAACCTATGTGAATTATTGCTAAATACTCTGTCTCAATATTAAAACTCTACCAGCCACAACAACTGTTATGAAGCTAAGTACAAGAGCCACAACAACTGAACACCTGAATTATACTTTGTGAATTATACTAACAGCCACAATAACTTAACACCTACAACAGTATTTCATAGCTACAACATCTAAGTGTTAAATGCGAGCATGAAGACTAGTTCACAGCTGATACAGTCCAGATATGAAATCCAATTATACAGTCCAAGTTTATATACATACAAATCGAAAATTAAACTATGTCTAAAAGCTGTTAACTATTAACATGCAACAGTCTAACAAGCACAATCTAAGGAGCAAATAGGCGAGTATTTCCATTTCATTTCCAACTGGAAAGGCTACACCGAATCAAATCCAAGGTGTGTACCTGGAAATTGAATTTTAACAAGAAGAGATGAGGATCAGGAGTAGATCAAGCAGTTAGCAGAACAAGTAACAACAACAATTTTAACCCAGGAATATGTAACAGAGGTACAACACCAAAATGACTCTGAAATAACTCGATTGAAACCAAAAACCCACTCAAAATCAATTCTAGCAGATCTCTGAAGCTTCAGCCACTAGAAACAAACCAAAAAGCTTTGAAATAACCCCCTAAACGACTTGAAATTGAATCTAGGACCAAACTAGCCTTGTAATCAATCTAAAATCTCAATGTAACAGTAGATTTTTGGATTTTCTGATTTTTTTTTTGGTTTTTGGAGGAAAATCATATCTAAGAGAAGTTTTGAATTTGAAATTCAAAATTTGAGCTGATGAATACTTGTGAGAGTGGGGGAGAATTTTCAGAGCCTCCAAACTTGTTAATGAAGGCAAGGGGGTTGCCTTTTATAGGCAAATTTCAGGGGGAAGCTTCTAGATCCCCCTCATACTTTTTCCCCCTCTTTTATTTTCAGATTTTATCCCTTAGTCCCTAATTTACTAACTTCTTTTCCAAGTTATCCTACTATATTTCCTAAAATTGCAAATTGAACCCTATTCTAGAGTATTCTAGAGCTTCCAAATTCAGTTGCTATCCTATTCCCTAAGCAAACTACCCTTAATGCCCCTGTACTACTCATGAAATTACTAACCTAGTTAAATCAAGCCCCAAACTTGTCACCTTAGTCAAGAGGTGACCCTAGTTACTTGATAAAGCCTAAGTTATTCAGCTATAACCAAACCAATTAAGAACCAAACGAGCATGGACAAACAGAAACCAATAACAACAAATCAAAATCGAATACTAACTAAACAAATTAAAAGAGATTAAAATCTATGCTACTGCATTAAAATCGCATTCAAACAAAGATTAAACTATTTATCAAAACTACCAACATAGGATAAGTTCTAAATCAAATCACAGGAATAGAAGAAAATTATTGCTTTATTTTTTTAATCATTTAACAGTCTAATTAGGTCAACACCCCAAGGTTATTAATAAGTGATAAAGGAAATAAAACAGTATTCATGCCTTAAACTCAGTTTGATTGAATAATAGAATTAAACAAAACAAACGAACGACAACTACTAGTTTTGAACAACCCTAGGTGGAATTCAGACTAATGAGAACAACGGATAAGAGCATAAATTTGGCTATTTTGTCCAGAGAAGAAAAGAAGGAAGGCGGTCGAATTGAAACAAACAGAAGAGAAAAATGAAAATGAAGAAAGAAAGAAAGCAGACTCACCACCTTGACTCGAACTTGAGACCCAAAACTCTAATCTAGAGCCCAATACGATACTGGTCATTTATTCTCCATCAAGAAACAAGTAATTGATGCCCGTATGACCGATTTTGACTTTGGCTTTGAGGGCTCGAACCCTAGATCCGAAATTTATGAAATTTTAGTTAAAATTGGAAGGTTTTGGCTAGGGTTTCAGAGTGAGGGAGTCAGGGGGGGTCGTAGGGTGTAAGTTTGAGGTAGTTTGGCGGTGGCGCCGCAGTGGGCTGCGGAGGCGGCGTCCATATATTTTAATATTCGAGGGGCTGGGCTAGATTTTGAAAGATGGTATGTGGGGCATTGGAAAGAGGAGGTTATGAGGAATATATGGTGTAAATTTGAGGGCCATTGGATATTGGCCGCCGTCGTGAGGCGATTTCCGGCGGCGGAACACGGCGGAGGGCGGCGGAGCATAGAGGGTACGAGGAAGATGAAGTGTGTCTAGGGTTAAGGGAGGATTTTCGAACATTTTTATTAAACATCCTTGAATGAGGACCATTGGATTGAGGGAGATGAACGACCAAGATTATTTTGACGCCAAACAGCGTCGTTTTATTAAAAAGGAGGGGGGTTGGACCGGGTATGGGGCGTTTGGGCCTGGGAATGGGGTGGGTCATTTGGGCTAAACCAATTTGGTTATAGATGGCCCAATTCTGGGTATTTTCTTAAGACAACCTTTCCTTTTTTTCTTTTTTTTAAAATTGTTTTCTCTTTTCTTTTATTTATTTTCTGATTTTTTTGAAATACTAAATCAAAACTCAAAAACCAAATTGACACTAAAAATTTATATTTTTTAATTTTCAAATACCCTAATTTCTAATTAAACACAAATTAAAACTAAAAATGCAAAAAAGACCATTTTTGTTATTTTCTTTATTTTTTCCTTAACTACTAATTAATCCTAAAATATGAAATTAAATCCTAAACAAATGCCAAGTGTATTTTTATATTTTTATATGAATTAAAATGCACAAATAAAATGCAAACAATTAACATAAAATGTCATAAAAATCCACAAAATTGCAAAATAATAAAAGAAATTATTTTATTTTAATTTTTGGGAATAATTTATATAGGGCAAAAATCACGTGCTCACAAATAGTAGAATAATTTCTGGAAATAAATTAAAGGTACTAAAATGATTAATAATACATAATTATCAAATTAAAAATATTAGACCTAATTTTTATAGATATAAACATAATTAAATCTAAAAGAGGCTAATGTTGCAATTGTATGCAATTTAGTTTTAAAAATACTAAATAAATTTGTAAAAATATGCAAAAATTACATTAGCTATATTTTAGCATAAATATGAGATTCCAATAAATAAATCACCAAAAATAGTTATTTTGGAAATAATTATTGGGTTTTTCTGGACAAGGTAGGGCAATAAATTGATTTTAAAAATTAAGAAAAATACTAAAATATTTGGACGTACCTATATATGCATACATATGCTATTTTGAAAGTATTTTACATATTAAAAATATATAAGAAAATATTGGGTATCAACATTGGGAACCTCCCGCTCATTCATGATAACCATCAATTCGTGCTACCCGAGTCGGGCACAAAGAACCATCAAGGACCACAAACCTCGAGCTGTCCCCGGGCCTTCAAGGTGAAGCTACGAAATGTCACGATGATCGCGAAATTGGTCTTTACGATTTTAGTTGTATAGAACTTTATGTATTATCACTTGCACGTGTGATTGGTTTTTATTTTCGAGAAGTTTGGAGTTGATTTGGAAGAATAATTCTCAATTAGGAAGCTCTAAGTTAGAAGAGTTGACTAAGATTTACCTTTTAACTAAACGACCTCGGAATCGAGATTTGAATGTTCTTATAGGTTCTTAAGATAATATTGGACTTGGGTGTATGTGCGGATTGATTATCGAATGATGTGGGAGTGTTTTGACACTAAATGTCGGAAGTTTGCATTTTTGAAGTTTTGAAATTTGCTAGGTTTGACTTTGAGTGAATTCCAATGTTATCGGACTTCGGGTGGTGTTTCGAGAACTTGGATAGGTTTATTTTATTAATAGGAACTTTTGTGTAAAGTTTTGCGTGATATGAAATTTCTAAGTGTCATTTAGAGCGTTCGGTGAAGTTTGAAGGTTTGAAAGTTGAAAAAAGGGTTTTGATCATTGATTCGTGGTTTTGATATTATTCGTGGAATTTTGAGCCTCTAGATAAGTTTGGAAGAGGTATTGGAACTTGTTGGTGTGATTGGACAGGGTTCCGGGGACCTTGGGTGCATTTTGGGGTGGTTTTGGATCATTTCTCTATGTTTTGCAGTTGTTGGTTTATGGTGTGTTTGGTGTGCATCACGATTGCAGAAGTAGGGTCATGATTATGAATAAGTGGACTAGTAGAGACTATTATTCATAATCACGTAAGGGGTATCGCGATCGTGGAGCTTGATAAGGTTGTGCTTCGCGTTCGTGTGGTGATAGTCGCGAATGCGATGAGTTAGTAGGGCTGGCTTGGGTTTGAAAGGATATTCATCGCGATCACGTAAGGGATTTTTTGAGGCGGAAGGTTTTGACCTTCACGTTCATGGAGCTGGGCTCGCGTTCGCGAAGGCTTGGGCATGCTGAGCTTCTTGGTTGCAAGAGAGTTGCGTTCGCGAAGAAGGAATTTTGGGGCAAGGCCAGTTTGGCCTTTGCGATCGCGGGGTAACTTCCGTGATTGTGAAGAGGAAACATCTGGGAAGAACATGGATTAATACGAGACTTAGCTCATTTCTCTTATTTTTCACTAGGGTTGGCGGATTTTGGAAGCTCTTTGAGTGGAGATTTTCATCATCTATTACAAGGCAAGTGATTCCTACTCATTGTGAGTTAAACACATGAATTACATATGAATTTTAACATAAAAATTGTAGAAATTGTGGATTTTGCAACCAAAACTAGAAATGGAATTGAAAATAAATTGTATATTTGAGTTCGTGGTGTTACGAGTAATATTTATCTTTCAAATTTTTTGGAATCCAGGCACATGGGCCTTGGTGTTGACTTTGTTAATTTTTCGAGCGGAGTTGGGATCTCCAGGTGGCCAAAACCAAAGTAGTCTTCTAGCGCACCAACATCCATACCTTCGAAAAATAGATTAAGCGCTTCATCTGCGGTCTGTGATGCCTCGGTCGACTTCTCTGTAACAGCCTGAGCATCATTAAAAAAGGGGCTCCATGTGGGACGGAAACTCCGAAACATCAATGATGTCGACATCTTCTCTCAAAACTGGGGTGGCTTCTAGAGATGCAGTGGCCACAGACTGTTCCTCGGGTTCCCAAGCTAAAGAGGGTTTAGCCTTATAGTCACCTCCCTATGGTGCTGCCCGCTCTTGTGCAATGTTTGCCCGCTCATGGGTGACAAAATCCACGTCGTCATCTTTATGGTAGTCCTTGAGCTGCTAAAGAGAATTGGGGTTTGTTACCCTGGCCCGTGTACTTTTCTTGGTACTCTTTCTGAACCTAACCACAATCCTTTTTTTCTTGGCCTCGGTGGGAGCGTTTGAGGGGTCAGGGGACCTTATATTCTTTCTTGTCTTCTCCTCCGTTTCGCAACATCCTCGATAGTAGGTTGTACCGAAGTAGAGGGTTTTGTAGATGGGGACGAGGCTACAACCTTGGTAATCGTCCGAAGCTCCATGGTCTTGGGCAAACCTGTGAAAATAAAAGGGACTTAGTTGAAGTGACAATAAAATGAAAAGGAAATTCAATCAGGAGAAGAAGAACACTCACCATGGGAACGAGCCTCCCATTTGCCTTTAGAAAGTTTATGCTACTCGCGCTCGGGGTATGTCAATTGTTTGCAGATGCTCTCGACCCACTCCTTGAAACGAGAGACTGCGTTGGGGACTCGGGCTACCGCTACATATCATAAAAGACGGGTGATGAGAAAGAAGAATAAAGTTAAAGGGTTATTTTGACAACTTAAAAGGGGATGAACTTACGTGTTTAGTTCCACTTCTTAGGGAACGACAACAACTTGGATGGAATGAGATCTTCAGTCTTTATCTGAATAAATCTCCCCGACCAGCCTTAGTCCTTATCCTCATCGATGCTCGAGAAGGGAGCCTTCTTTGCCCATCGGGCAAACTTGATTAACTCCTTGAAAGATTCAGGGGCTGTAGACACGTAGCAGATGGTCGATAATGAATCGGGGCTCCTCCGTGTTGTTGAAAAAATGGCAGGGGAGGGTCACGACCCTCCAAAAGGATGGGTGGATCTGCCTGAGGCAGACCTCGTACCTTTTGCAAAAGTCGAGGACCACCGTATCCATCAGACCAAGCATAAAGGGGTATGTGTAGATAGTTAAGTACCGCTCCACGTGTGTTGTGATGTCCTCATCAGGACTAGGGATGACTACTTCTTTTCATTCCCACTTGCAATCCTCCCAGACCATCGGGAGCATGTCTTCAGTAATGGAGCATATATACCTCCACGCCTCCTCACCTCGATCCCCTTGTTTAGAGGTTTTTTCAACCTTAATGTTATTATCTATGGAGCAACCTCTGGGATAAAAATCTTTAAAAGGAGGTTCCGGAGCTGCTGCCGAAATAGAGGTTGAAGGTCCAGTGTTTTGAGGCACCAATTTTGAGGTTTTTGCCATCTTTATCTAAAAATATGAAGGTTTGAAGATGGATATGAAGATTTGAAGATTTAAAGGCAAAGTATGAAGATTTGAAGCTTGAAGATGAAGAGATGAAGATGTAAATAAGAGTGGCAAATGGGGGGGGGGTCGGATCGTATATTGTTCGGATCGAAAATGGGTAATAAAAAATGGATCAATTATCCGGTCCGACCCATATTTAATACGGATAAAAAAATAGATTAACCGACGGATAATATGGGTGATGGTATATGATCACATTTTGGAGAATTCTTAGTCTCCCTAACTTGTGGAACCCACAATTTGAGGCTTTACAAATGTAAAAGTTAGACCTATTAGTTATCCATTGGTTACTCATTGATTATCCATTTTCTAAATGGATAATATGGTTCTTATCTATATTTGACCCATTTTTAAATAGTTCATTATCCAACCTATTTTTTAATGGATAATATGGATGGTTAACTATTTTTGCCACCCCTAGATGTAAAGAACAATTTGTGAAACTTTGAGGGAATAATGAGCAAGTAAATAATTTGTGGGTAACTTAAGAAGGTTCGAAATCAGAAAGTAAAAAAGTGAAAAAGGGAACCAGAGCTTTTATAGGAAGGAAATAGTGAGTGCGTGATGTTTCACATTCAATGCGCACCGAGGATGATCAACCAGCGGCTGACACGTGTCCGAAGTCAGAACGACGCGACTGTTGGGATGTTTTGTTGACTTGTCAACTCGCTTGGGGCGTACGGAGGAAGGAGCTGGGGCACTTAATCACTTCTCGTCCTTCCTATAAATCTGCTCTCCAAAAAGTGAGGGAACTATCTGTGTACGGGTAAAATCGAAGATAAAGTTACTCTCCATTTTTCTGTAAAGAAACGAGAGGATATTTTATCCGATATGACCTCGAGTAAAATCGAGGGCTCTATAGATCAGATTCTGGGGAGGATAAATGATGCGCCAAGAACTAGACACGGCCAAATATGGAAAGAATCAAGTTTGAGCAAAATAAAGGACCGAGACTAGAGGAAAGACGGTTGAAAATAACATACGAGGGGTCGAAATATCCGTCCTTAATCGGATATTATGGAGTAAATCTCGCTCGATATCAACGGCCTATCACGATTTACCACAAGAAAAAGATTTTTACCTTACTTAGACTTGTACTAGGATTAAAATTCCCCTACTATACAAAAGAGGAAACTTTTTTATTTAAGGACCACTGTTGGCATACATAGCAAAGCAATAAGTTATTTTTTATTCTCTAATCACGGTTCAAAAGTGTTCTTCAACTGCTTGATCATTTAGTTGCAACTGAGCCTATTTCGGAGGCTTAATTGGAACTAACTTGCGGTGTTCATCGTAAAAGCCATTCCTAATTATTCATTGCATTTGGTTCGATCATTTTATTTTTCTTCAATTCAATTATTTATTGCTCTTAGATCATTCATGTTAAATTAAGTTACGTATCCTTTAAACTTACTATAAATTCAATGGTTACTCTTTTCAAGGACTAGTTTCTTCACACGTGCTTTGCACGTGTATACCAAGTCATATTATATATGGTTCCGCAAAATAATATTAATGTTATTTAAACAAATTTTAAGTAAAATACATAAAAAAAATAAGTATAATTTTATGTGATTGATTAATATGGATCGTCATATTGTACTTGTTCGTCAAAGTGAAGATTGGATATCATGTGAATCTATAAAGATGAATGATCAAAGTTTTATTAGATACATATAATTCTTTTACGTATTTTAATTTTATTAGGAACAAACATATAATTAAATATATCTCATATAATATTTCCTCATATACGATAATTTTGGTGTATATCCCTTTCATTCATTGTGATTGCTCTTTCATGACCAACGCTCTTTTTGTTCACATTGATATTCTTTAAAGTATAACATAAACTTTTGAAAATTTGTTCTAAACAAACATCAAACTTTTAAAGTTTCTTACAAACAAACACTAAACTTTGCATATCTTGTTTGCGCCATAGGATTAATTGGCTAGAGAGTTTGTTTCTTTTCCTCGCAATCCTTTAAAACTAACACTGCAAGAATGATGGATGTAAAACTAACAACTCACACAAGCTATACCTGCACATAACAAATATATACTTTTATATTTTTACTTTTATGCCATTAGTTAACTCTCCACAAAATATATTCACATATATAATCACATGTTTATTATATTCTCGCAGATTCCTTCACATATTAGTAATACCCATTTTTATACTGCACCATCTGATAATTTCATGACAATTTCAATTTTACATGGCATCTTTACACACACTCTCCACTACCTGCATGCACATGAAAATGAATTTACACACGAGAATCTACATACAACAAAATAAAACACCCATTCACAATTTTTTTGATGCTACTATATTATCGAGAAGGTGTGTCACATGGCTTTCTAATTTAATTTAATGCTAATACAGTAAATAAATTCAGACGAAAACTGTAAAACATGTGAGAATATTCTCTAATAAAAGTAAGAGATTCTCTACACCTCCTCTGTAGATTAAGTAATCAACTTGATCCGTTGCCTAAATTTGACGTTTCCAAAATAGAGTCTCATTTGTTCTATCACTTTCATCAAGCTTATGAAAAGTACATATTGATTTTAGATGAATTCGACCTACTCTATCTTCTAATTAAAATATTTGAAAGCGTATTTTCTTATTTTTTTCCCCCTTAGAAAAGCTTATATTAAAAGGTTGCTAAGAAATCCCGTGAACAATATCCAAAGTTACAAACATATACGTTGTTATCCAACAAAATGTTATTCTAGTAGATACATCCAAAATGTTATTCTAGTAAATATAGCCTTACACCTTTTTCAAAAATATTATAATAATCAAAAGTAGATTGATAAACATCATCATTACGAGCACTATCACAAAAAATCAAATAAGAACATAAAGAAGTCGTACAAAAAAAAATATAGAAGCTTGAATTCAATTTATAATATGTGCGATATGATCTATTCATTTTAATTAGCCATGAAGATACTAATTAAATCTTATGATCTTCATATGTTAATTCTATGGTATTCAATAATCCAAATATAACAAGCATAAATACAAAAAAGCTAGTTTACTACACAAAAAAAAAAAAAAAAATTGAACTAAGAAACCACAAAATATCAATGATTAAAAAAGATTTAGATCCATAACTGTTTTAACCTCTTTTCAATCTGTCATAAAATGCACTAAACTAAACACATTTATTCAACATTAGGGTCATTGTTGACAAAATGAAGACAAGCATAAAATAAGTACTATACCAATATGCTTTCTTCTCAATTATGTTAGAGTCGATAAACATAATCAAAACTCAACCAGAATTCAGAATAAGCAAATATGAAAGAGAGAAGAAGAAGAGAAGCGGTAGTTTGTGGACTTAAAAAAGAAGTTAAGTTTGGGAACGAAATGGGTGTGTTTGTCAGTGAAAGTTTTTTGTCAAGTTTTTGTGTTGATAAAACTGATTCAACGATAGTGAAAGAAAGGGAGATTAGAATTAAAGTGTATTATGTTTAACTTTGAGGCTATGGCACTATTTGATGGCTAAAAGTTCTTAAAAAATTTTGTGGACATTTCAAATAGTCTACAGACTAAACAAACTTGAATTTAGACATCACCCGTCCCCAACAAACATAAAGAAAGTGAAAAAAGAGAAAATTGATTCCTAAACGTCCTTAGGCTTGAGTAGTGCAACGCTCTGTTCAAGGAAGTAGACATCGATTGTATTATTTCAATTGGTTTGACTCTAACAGAAATTGTTGAGTTTATTTGTACAAAAATATTTTTCTTGTGAAGCATTGGCTTAGAATATGTTATTTGTAGGCGTCAGTTAATAGTATGTATTTAGAATGGATTGTATGTGAAGCGTTGTGACAATTAAGGAGTTTGTTATAGGCGTTAGCTTTTCAAGTTTTGAAACTTTTAAAAATAGGTATTTAGGTTAATAGAAAGGGCATTAAAATAATTTAATTTTTGACTTAAGGGCTTCCCACTTTTAATATATCAAGGATAAACAGTAGGTACGTGTGTCTTTTTAAATTTAAATTTAAATATACGTAATATTTATGTAATGTTTAAATCAAACCGAAAGCAAAAGCCGTAAAACTTCGAGAAAAAAAAAATTCTGAATGTAACGCATCACCTTCCCGGTTTTGGCCTTTGTCAGGTAATAACCTTACGTCATCTCTTTCCTCTGATCTTTCCAGCAATCCTCCTTCCGATCTGGCCTTAATCTGTTTTGTCGCCTGAGCCATAACTGACCTCTCAAATGGCGCGGGCGCTCTTAACTCACAATCTCCCTATCCTAATTTCCTTCATATGGCTGCTGTTCGTTCATCACGTCGTCGTTTCTAATGGAATTTCAGACGTTTCAAATGGAAGCTTTGTTTTTCTCCCCTCACCTAATAGCATCAACGACGGGGATCGCAGTACAATGTTTCTCCCTCTTTTTCCTCCTAAAGAAATCTCCCGACCACGCGATGAACAACTCTCCCGTCGACACCTCCAGAAAAGCCCTTCAAGTGCTCGTATGCCTCTCCACGACGATCTCCTCCTTAACGGGTCAGAAACTTGTATCCGAATTCCTTATTATGAATGGATATCCGCCTATCTCTCTCTGTTCTAAGTTGATTTTTAAATTGAGAGGATGCAGATATTATACGACTCGTCTTTGGATCGGAACTCCACCCCAGAGTTTTGCTCTTATAGTTGATACTGGCAGTACCGTTACCTATGTCCCTTGCTCTACCTGTGAACAGTGTGGCAACCATCAGGTTCCTTCATTTCTCAGCTACATTCTCTCTTTTAATCATCTAGTTACTAAATTTATTTTACTTCCACAAAAGTATAGTATTAATCTAAAGTATCCAATGTTAGGATATGAGTCAGGAGAAGCTTCTTTTGGACATAAAACCTCTGCTGAATTCAAGCTTAATATACTATTAACCCTTGTTTCCGTTACCATCATTAGAGAAAGAGATAATCGAAAAAGAGAAACCCCAAGCTTCAGATATCTTACTATTCCGCTTACAGCACTGTCTACTGAGTAATGAAATAAACAAAAGGAAGATTGGTTAGTTTTGCGCTAGGTTTTAGTGTTAATGGAATTTTTGTTCTTTGGGACAGATTTTGATTAGTGTTGGTCTATTAGGGCTTATTGTGGTTTTATTCTTTGTTTACGTTTTGTGTGGGTGGGGCTGGGGTGTGGTTGCATTGGAGCATTGTATAACTAAATTAATCTAATTCCCCCCCCCCCCCCCCCCC